>JACATO010000631.1:1347500-1421204 GCA_018389105.1 Nautilus pompilius | reverse complement strand
CCCGTCAAAAAGTACGAAAGTTAAATTCTGTGTTTCTATCTAACCGTATCCGTCAGTAACACGGCAGGTGATAGATTTTCTTTCTATAAACGTACCAATCAATAACTACGGCAGGTGAAAGACTCTACTTCTATAACCGCACCCGTAAATAACTACGGTAGTGTGAAAGGCTCTAGTTCTATGACCGTATCCGTCAGTATCTTTGGCAGGTGAAGGACTCTACTGCTATAACCCATACACTTCAATAACTACGGGAAGTGAAAGAAGCTACTTCTAGAAACCGTACTCCTAAATAACTACGGCACGTGAAAATCTTTAGTTCTATAACTGTACCCCTCAATAACAACGGCAGGTGAAAATCTTTAGTTATGTAACCGTATCCGTCAATAACAAGGCAGGTGAAAGATTCTATTTCAATATCCGTACCCCTCAATAACTACAGCAGGTGATAGATTCTACTTCTATTAACGTACCTGTCAATAACTACGGCAGGTGAAAGTCTCTATTTCTATAACTGTACTCCTCAATAACAACTGCAGGTGAAAGTCTTTAGATTCTATACCGTATCGTCAATAACTAGGCCGGTGAAAAGATTCTACTTCCATATCCGTACCTCTCAAAACTAAGACAGGGAAAGTCTTTAGTTCTATAGCCGAACCCCTCAATAACTACGGCAGAGTGGAAAGTCTTTATCTCTAAGCCGGTCAACGTAATATAAATACGGCAGTTGAAAAGTCTCTAGTTCTCTTACCGTATCTGATAAAATAACTACGGCAGGTGAAAATCTTGTATTGTCGAAAAAACGTACCCCTCAATAACTACGGCAGGTGATAGATTCTATTGCTATAAACTTACCCGTCAATAACTACGTCAAGGTGAAAGTCTCTACTTCCATATCCGTACCCCTCAATAACTACGCCAGGTGAAAGTCTCTAGTTCTATTACTGTACCCCTCAATAACTACGGCCAGGTGAAAATCTTTAGTTCTATAACCGTACCCCTCAATAACTACGGCAGGTGTGAAAGTCTCTACTTCTATAACCGTATCTTTTCAATAAACTACCGCAGGTGCAAGAATTTTACTTTTATTACCGTATCCGTTAAAAAGTACGGAAAGTTTAAATTCGTGTTTTCTAAAACCGTATCCGTCAGTTACTACGGCAGGTGATAGATTCTCTTTCTATAAACGTACCGTCAATAACTACGTCAGGTGAAAGTCTTCAGTTCTATAACCGTAACCATCAAGATATACGGCAGGTGAAAGTCTTTAGTTCTAATAACCGTATCCGTCCGTATCTTGGGCAGGTGAAAGACGCTACTTCTATTAACCGTACCCCGCAATAACTGCGGGAGCTGAAAGACTCGAGTTCTAGAACCATACACTTCAATAAACTACGGCAGATGAAAGACTCTACTTATATAAACCGTACCCCTCAATAACTACGGCAGGTGTGAAAGATTCTATTTCAAATCCGTACCCCTTAATAACCAACGGCAGGTGATAGATTCTACTTCTATAAACGTACCCGTCAATAACTTACGGCAGGTGAAAATCTCTTGTTCTATAACTGTACCCCTCAATAACAACGGCAGGGGAAAGTCTTTGTTCTATAGCCGAACCCCTCAATAACTACGGCAGGTGAAAGTCTTAGTTCTATAGCCGTCTCCGTAATATAAATACGGCAGGGTAAAATCTTTAGTTCTGTAACCGTATCCGTCAATAACTAGGCGGTGAAAGATTCTACTTCCATAACCGAACCTCTCAATAACTAGGGGTAGGTGAAAGTCTCTACTTCTATAACCGTATCATTCATTAAAGACGGCAGGTGAAAGAATCTACTTTTATAACCGTAACAGTTAATAAGTACGGCAAGTGAAATTCTGTAGTTCTATAACCGTATCCATTTATTAACTACGGCAGGTGAAAGATTCTATTTCAATATCCGTATACCCCTCAATAACTACGGCAGGTGAAAATCTTTATTTATATAACCGTACCCCTCAATAAACTACGGCAGGTGAAAGTCTGTCTTCTATAACCATATCTTTCAATAAGTACGGCAGGTGCAAGAATCTACGTTTATAACCGTACCGTCAAAAAGTACGGTAAGTTAAATTCTGTGTTTCTATAACCGTATCCGTCAGTCACTACGGCAGGTGATAGATTCTCTTTCTATAAACGTACCAGTCAATAACTACGGCAGGTGAAAGACTCTCTTCTATAACCGTACCCGTAAATAACTACGGTAGTTGAAAGTCTTACTTCTATTACCGTATCCGATAAAATAAATACGTAAGGTGAAAGTCTGCAGTTCTATAACGTATCCGTCAGTATTTGGCAGGTGAAAGACTCTACTTCTATAACCGTATCCCTCAATAACTTCGGGAGCTGAAAGACTCTAATTCTATAACCATACACTTCAATAACTACGGCAGATGAAAGAATCTACTTCTATAAATCGTACCCCTTAATAAGAACGGCAGGTGATAGATTCAACTTCTTTAAACGTACCCGTCAATAACTACGGCAGGTGAAAATCTCTTGTTCTATAGCCGCATCCGTCAATAACTACGGCAGGTGAAAGTCTCTATTTCTATAACTTACCCCTCAATAACAACGGCAGGTGTGAAAGTCTTTAGTTCTATAACCGCATCCGTCATTAACTACGGCAGGTGAAAGATTAATTTCTTTATCCGTAACCATCAATAACTACGGCAGGTGATAGATTCTTCTTCTATATACGTACCCGTCAATAACTACGGCAGGTGAAAGTCTCTAGTTCTATAGCCGCATCCGTCAATAACTACGGCAGGTGAAAGTCTCTATTTCTATAACTTTACCCCTCAATAACAACGGCAGGTGAAAGTCTTTAGTTCTATAACCGCATTCGTCAATAACTAGGACGGTGAAAGATTCTATTTCCATATCCGTACCCCTCAATAACTACGGCAGGTGAAAGTCTCTAGTTCTATAACTGTACCCCTCAATAACTACGGCAGGTGAAAGTCTTTAGTTCTGTAACCGTATCCGTCAATAACTAGGCCGGTGTAAGATTCTACTTCCATAACCGTACCTCTCAATAACTATGGTAGCTGAAAGTCTCTACTTCTATAACCGTATCATTCATTAAAGACGGCAGGTGAAAGAATCTACTTTTATAACCGTAACAGTCAATAAGTACGGCATGTAAAATTCTGTAGTTCTATAACCGTATCCGTCATTAACTACGGCAGGTGAAAGATTCTATTTCAATATCCGTACCCCTCAATAACTACGGCAGGTGATAGATTCTACTTCTATATACGTACCCGTCAATAACTACGGCAGGTGAAAGTCTCTAGTTCTATAGCCGCATCCGTCAATAACTACGGCAGGTGAAAGTCTCTATTTCTATAACTGTACCCCTCAATAACACCTGCAGGTGAAAGTCTTTAGTTCTATAAACGCATTCGTCAATAACTAGGCCGGTGAAAGATTCTACTTCCATAACCGTACCTCTCAATAACTACGGCAGGGGAAAGTCTTTAGTTCTATAGCCGAACCCCTCAATAACTACGGCAGGTGAAAGTCTTTAGTTCTATAGCCGTCTCCGTAATATAAATACGGCAGTTGAAAGTCTCTAGTTCTATTACCGTATCCGATAAAATAACTACGGCAGGTGAAAATCTTTAGTTCTCTTACCGTATCTGTCAGTATCTTCGGCAAGTGAAAGATTCTACTTCTATAACCGTACCCCTCAATTACTACGGGAGCTGAAAGACTCTAGTTCTATAACCATACGATTCAATAACTACGGCAGGTGAAAGTCTCTACTTCTATAAAACGTACCCCTCAATAACTACGGCAGGTGAAAGTCTCTAGTTCTATTACTGTACCCCTCAATAACTACGGCAGGTGAAAATCTTTAGTTCTATAACCGTACCCCTCAATAACTACGGCAGGTGAAAGTCTCTACTTCTATAACCATATCTTTCAATAAGTACGGCAGGTGCAAGAATCTACGTTTATAACCGTACCCGTCAAAAAGTACGGTAAGTTAAATTCTGTGTTTCTATAACCGTATCCGTCAGTCACTACGGCAGGTGATAGATTCTCTTTCTATAAACGTACCAGTCAATAACTACGGCAGGTGAAAGACTCTACTTCTATAACCGTACCCGTAAATAACTACGGTAGTTGAAAGTCTCTACTTCTATTACCGTATCCGATAAAATAAATACGTAAGGTGAAAGTCTGCAGTTCTATAACCGTATCCGTCAGTATCTTTGGCAGGTGAAAGACTCTACTTCTATAACCGTATCCCTCAATAACTTCGGGAGCTGAAAGACTCTAATTCTATAACCATACACTTCAATAACTACGGCAGATGAAAGAATCTACTTCTATAAATCGTACCCCTTAATAAGAACGGCAGGTGATAGATTCAACTTCTTTAAACGTACCCGTCAATAACTACGGCAGGTGAAAATCTCTTGTTCTATAGCCGCATCCGTCAATAACTACGGCAGGTGAAAGTCTCTATTTCTATAACTTTACCCCTCAATAACAACGGCAGGTGAAAGTCTTTAGTTCTATAACCGCATCCGTCATTAACTACGGCAGGTGAAAGATTAATTTCTTTATCCGTAACCATCAATAACTACGGCAGGTGATAGATTCTTCTTCTATATACGTACCCGTCAATAACTACGGCAGGTGAAAGTCTCTAGTTCTATAGCCGCATCCGTCAATAACTACGGCAGGTGAAAGACTTTACTTCTATAACCGTACCCCTCAATAACAACTGCAGGTGAAAGTCTTTAGTTCTATAACCGTATTCGTCAATAACTAGGCCGGTGAAAGATTCTACTTCCATAACCGTACCCCTCAATAACTACGGCAGGTGAAAGTCTTTAGTTCTATAGCCGTCTCCGTTATATAAATATGGCAGTTGAAAGTGTCTAGTTCTATTACCGTATCCGATAAAATAACTACGGCAGGTGAAAATCTTTAGTTCTATAGCCGTCTCCGTAATATAAATACGGTAGTTGAAAGTCTCTAGTTCTATTACCGTATCCTATAAAATAACTAAGGCAGGTGAAAATCTTTAGTTCTCTTACCGTATCTGTCAGTATCTTCGGCAAGTGAAAGATTCTACTTCTATAACCGTACCCCTCAATTACTACGGAAGCTGAAAGACTCTAGTTCCATAACCATACGATTCAATAACTACGGCAGATGAAAGTCTCTACTTCTATAAAACGTACCCCTCAATAACTACGGCAGGTGAAAGTCTCTAGTTCTATTACTGTACCCCTCAATAACTACGGCAGGTGCAAGAATCTACTTTTATAACCGTACCCGTCAAAAAGTACGGAAAGTTAAATTCTGTGTTTCTATAACCGTATCCGTCAGTAACTACGGCAGGTGATAGATTTTCTTTCTATAAACGTACCAATCAATAACTACGGCAGGTGAAAGACTCTACTTCTATAACCGCACCCGTAAATAACTACGGTAGTTGAAAGTCTCTAGTTCTATTACCGTATCCGTCAGTATCTTTGGCAGGTGAAAGACTCTACTTCTATAACCATACACTTCAATAACTACGGGAAGTGAAAGAATCTACTTCTATAAACCGTACTCCTAAATAACTACGGCACGTGAAAATCTTTAGTTCTATAACTGTACCCCTCAATAACAACGGCAGGTGAAAATCTTTAGTTATGTAACCGTATCCGTCAATAACAAGGCAGGTGAAAGATTCTATTTCAATATCCGTACCCCTCAATAACTACAGCAGGTGATAGATTCTACTTCTATTAACGTACCTGTCAATAACTACGGCAGGTGAAAGTCTCTATTTCTATAACTGTACTCCTCAATAACAACTGCAGGTGAAAGTCTTTAGTTCTATAACCGTATTCGTCAATAACTAGGCCGGTGAAAGATTCTACTTCCATATCCGTACCTCTCAATAACTAAGACAGGGGAAAGTCTTTAGTTCTATAGCCGAACCCCTCAATAACTACGGCAGGTGAAAGTCTTTAGTTCTATAGCCGTCAACGTAATATAAATACGGCAGTTGAAAGTCTCTAGTTCTATTACCGTATCTGATAAAATAACTACGGCAGGTGAAAATCTCTACTTCTATAAAACGTACCCCTCAATAACTACGGCAGGTGATAGATTCTATTTCTATAAACTTACCCGTCAATAACTACGTCAGGTGAAAGTCTCTACTTCCATATCCGTACCCCTCAATAACTACGCCAGGTGAAAGTCTCTAGTTCTATTACTGTACCCCTCAATAACTACGGCAGGTGAAAATCTTTAGTTCTATAACCGTACCCCTCAATAACTACGGCAGGTGAAAGTCTCTACTTCTATAACCGTATCTTTCAATAACTACGGCAGGTGCAAGAATTTACTTTTATTACCGTATCCGTTAAAAAGTACGGAAAGTTAAATTCTGTGTTTCTAAAACCGTATCCGTCAGTTACTACGGCAGGTGATAGATTCTCTTTCTATAAACGTACCCGTCAATAACTACGTCAGGTGAAAGTCTTCAGTTCTATAACCGTAACCATCAATATATACGGCAGGTGAAAGTCTTTAGTTCTATAACCGTATCCGTCCGTATCTTTGGCAGGTGAAAGACTCTACTTCTATAACCGTACCCCTCAATAACTGCGGGAGCTGAAAGACTCTAGTTCTATAACCATACACTTCAATAACTACGGCAGATGAAAGACTCTACTTCTATAAACCGTACCCCTCAATAACTACGGCAGGTGAAAGATTCTATTTCAAAATCCGTACCCCTTAATAACAACGGCAGGTGATAGATTCTACTTCTATAAACGTACCCGTCAATAACTACGGCAGGTGAAAATCTCTTGTTCTATAACTGTACCCCTCAATAACAACGGCAGGGGAAAGTCTTTAGTTCTATAGCCGAACCCCTCAATAACTACGGCAGGTGAAAGTCTTTAGTTCTATAGCCGTCTCCGTAATATAAATACGGCAGGTGAAAATCTTTAGTTCTGTAACCGTATCCGTCAATAACTAGGCCGGTGAAAGATTCTACTTCCATAACCGAACCTCTCAATAACTATGGTAGGTGAAAGTCTCTACTTCTATAACCGTATCATTCATTAAAGACGGCAGGTGAAAGAATCTACTTTTATAACCGTAACAGTTAATAAGTACGGCAAGTGAAATTCTGTAGTTCTATAACCGTATCCATTATTAACTACGGCAGGTGAAAGATTCTATTTCAATATCCGTACCCCTCAATAACTACGGCATGTGATAGATTCTACTTCTATATACGTACCCGTCAATAACTACGGCAGGGGAAAGTCTTTAGTTCTATAGCCGTACGCCTCAATAAATACGGCAGTTGAAAGTCTCTAGTTCTATTACCGTATCCGATAAAATAACTACGGCAGGTGAAAATCTTTAGTTCTCTTACCGTATCCGTCAGTATCTTCGGCAAGTGAAAGATTCTACTTCTATAACCGTACCCCTCAATTACTACGGGAGCTGAAAGACTATAGTTCTATAACCATACGATTCAATAACTACGGCAGGTGAAAGTCTCTACTTCTATAAAACGTACCCCTCAATAACTACGGCAGGTGAAAGATTCTACTTCCATATCCGTACCCCTCAATAACAACGGCAGGTGAAAGTCTCTAGTTCTATTACCGTATCCGATAAAATAACTACGGCAGGTGAAAATCTTTAGTTCTCTTACCGTATCCGTCAGTATCTTCGGCAAGTGAAAGATTCTACTTCTATAACCGTACCCCTCAATTACTACGGGAGCTGAAAGCCACTAGTTCTATAACCATACGATTCAATAACTACGGCAGGTGAAAGTCTCTACTTCTATAAAACGTACTCCTCAATAACTACGGCAGGTGAAAGATTCTACTTCCATATCCGTACCCCTCAATAACTACGGCAGGTGATAGATTCTATTCTATAAATTTACCCGTCAATAACTACGGCAGGTGAAAGTCTTTAGTTCTATAACCGTATCCGTCAGTATCTTTTGCAGGTGAAAGTCTCTACTTCTATAAACGTACCCCTCAATTACTGCGGGAGCTGAAAGACTCTAGTTATATAACCATACACTTCAATAACTACGGCAGATGAAAGACTCTTCTTCTATAAATCGTACCCCTTAATAACAACGGCAGGTGATAGATTCTACTTTTATAAACGTACCCGTCAATAACTACGGCAGGTGAAAGTCTCTATTTCTATAACTGTACCCCTCAATAACAACGGCAGGTGAAAGTCTTTAGTTCTATAACCGCATTCGTCAATAACTAGGCCGGTGAAAGACTATATTTCTATAACGTATCAGTAAATAACTACGTCAAATGAAAGACACTATTCTATAATTGTACCCGTCAATAAATCCGGCAGGTGAAAAAATCTAGTCCTATATACGTACCCGTAAATAACTACGGCAGGTGAAAGACTCTAGTTCTATAAGCGTACCCGTATAATAACTACGGAAGTTGAAAGTGTCTAGTTCTATATCCGTACCCGTCAATTAGTTCTATAACTGTACACGTCAATAACTCCGTTAGGTGAAAGACTCTAATTCTATAATCGTCCCCGTCAATAACTACACATGTGAAAGATTTTAGTTCTATAACCGTACCCGTCAATAACTACGTCAGGTGAAAGTCGCTTGTTGTATAACTGTACCCGTCAATTACTAAGGTAGGTTAAAGTCTATAGTTCAATAACTGTATTCGTCAATAACTTCGGCAGATGGAAGACTATAGTTCTATTACAGTACCCTTCAATTAGTTCTATAACCGTATCCATCAATAACTACGGGAGCTGAAAGACTCTAGTTCTATCATCGTACCAGTTAATAACTACTGCAGGGGAAAGTCTCTACTTCTATATCCGTACCCTTCAATAACTACGGCAGGGGAAATACTCTAGTTCTATAGCAATAGGTAACAAAATTTCACTTTTGTCTTGTTTTTGTTCCCAAATCAAAAATTTCTAGTTATCTCCATCTAAAGAAAATAGAAAAATGTGATTTTAATTCTAAAACTTTGCTTTTGTGGTTACAACATTGAATTTATACTTTTGCCTTATTTCGTTATAGTATGGGTTATTATCGGTTTTCATTTCAGGTGAAGACCTTTGTAAAATCTCAATTGTTTATCTAATTGCTTTTGAATTGTTGCAAATAAGTTGTTAAGCCTAGTTTAGCCAAATTAGTCCTGTCAGGGGGTTTCAAAGGGAGTCAGGACCGTTGACAGCTCGCTTCGCGAGTGCGCAGGGGACGCAATTCACGATGCACAAGAATTCCCCGTGTTGACAAGGAGGATCCGCACACGCTCTAGGACATCTAGGCGTTGAGCCGAGAAAACCGGACAGGGGGAGCTTAATGAAGCAGCTAGTAAGAAGCTCCCTCGCCGGGACTGACAGCTAATAGCGGACACCTGTCATTCAGAAGGAACATGATGGATGACCCTCTAGGAAGTCGCGTGTTAAAGAAGATGACGCAATCCTAGAAGCTTTTCCCGTCATCCATCAGAATCTATAAAAAGAACACAGAAACGGAGATGCTCTAATTGTGGTTCTTTCATGATTCGACTTGCGTCCTTGTCACGGTCATAAGACGAATTAGAACCTCGTTACCCCATTGTTGAGTCAGTACTTTGTGCGAGTTCGGTATCAGTCAGTAAACGTATTTAACCGAAGGTCGAAGTGTTTTCGTACCCCAGAGAAGATACAGTCCACTCCAACATAAGTTAACACAATTAAAGAAAGACTATGAATATTCTAGAATACTGCCTGACAGTATTAAAGTTGGGGCTTGCAGACCACCATTCTGTTATGTTTTGTCTGCCTGAGAAGACACATCACAAGAGGTGAAATGGCACCAAGAGGCTGCAATCATTCTCCAGATGAATTCTGCTACATATGTGGTCAATTCATCAATACCAGAGCAAAGTTCTCTGTGACAACATCTCGAAAAATGTGTGAAGCTTGCAAAGCATATTTTGGTGCGCCAGTAGGGGACCCAGACAAGACCTGGGCACCTCATTTTGCTTGTCAGCATTGTACGAGAACACTAGAAGGTAAGATAACTATTATTTTTTGAAGAGTAAAATCCAATTAAGAATTAAAATATTAATAAAATAAGTTTAACAGAAAGTCATACTGTTGTTCTTTTACAGGATGGTATACAGGGGAAAACAAAGCCATGAAATTTGCTATTCCTAGAATATGGCGTGAACCTACTGATCACTCAACTAACTGCTTTTTCTGCATGGTGGATCCTTCCAAACGCCGATCTTGGGAAAATGCAGCTGCTGTTTTCTATCCAGACATTCCATCTTCCATTGCAACAGTTCCACATAGTGCTGATCTTCCTGTTCCAGCTCCGAGAAGAAGTCAACTATCAGAAGAAAGCAGCACGTCAGAAGATGAGGTAAACAGAGAGGAAGACTGTCACTTCACAGATACAGTTGTAGTTGGGAGGAATCCTTACTACCAAAACCAAAGAGACGTCAATGACCTCATCAGAGATCTTGGTTTGACAAAGTCAAATGGTGAGCTTTTGATTTCAAAGCTGAAGGAATGGGATTTACTTGCTGGCAGTGTGGAAGTGTCCAGCCAAAGAAAACGTCACAAACCTTTCTCCAGCTTCTTTGCAAAGGAGGAAAGGCTATGCTACTGAAATGATTATCAGGCTTGTTTGATGCTGTTGGAATTGCTTGCAATGCAGATGAATGGAGACTCTTCATTGACAGCTCCTCAAAAAGCCTGAAAACTGTCCTTCTGCACAATGGAAACAAGTATCCATCTCCGCCTCTTGCTCATTCTGTTCATCTTAAGGAGGACTACAGCAGTGTAAATCTTCTATTGGCAACTTTGAATTACAACAAGTATGGCTGGGAAGTTATTGGAGACTTCAAGATGGTGGCTTTCTTGATGGGACTGCAAGGAGGTTTTACCAAGAATCTCTGTTTTCTTTGCCTTTGGGACAGTAGAGACAGAGCAGCACATTACCAGAGAAAGCACTGGCCTTCAAGGACTGACACTACAGTGATACACACAATATCAAACATGAGCCATTGGTGAATCCTCAAAAGGTTTTGTTTCCTCCACTACACATCAAATTGGGTCTCATGAAACAGTTTGTTACAACTCTTGACAAGGAGTCTGCTGCCTTCAAATATCTCCAAGACTTCTTTCCTAAGCTTTCAGAGGCAAAGGTGAAAGCTGGTATCTTCATTGGACCACAGGTAAGGAAAATTATGGAGTGCTCAGAATTTCTACAGAAACTCACAGAAAAGGAGAAAATAGCTTGGGGGTGTTTCATTGCTATAGTACAGGGCTTTCTTGGCAACAACAAGGCTGATAACTATATGGAACTGGTTGAAGCTCTAGTGAAAAGCTATGGTGAGATGGGCTGCAAAATGTCTTTGAAGGTTCATATCCTAGATGCTCACCTCGACAACTTCAAGGAGAATATGGGAGCATATTCAGAGGAACAAGGGGAGCGCTTCCACCAAGATATAATAAACTTTGAACAGAGATATCAGAGATCCTTCAATGAAAACATGATGGGAGGCTACTTTTGGGGGCTCATACGTGAAAGTGATGTGTTGTATTCACGCAAATCAAGAAAAACTGTTCATTTTTAATCCTAAAAATTAGTTTCAGAAGTTTTAGAATAAATTTTTGTGTTATTTGAATTTATGTTTTTTGTTTTCGGTCCAAAAATGGTGAAAATGGTGAAATTTAGCTGTTTTGGGGCAAAAAATCATTCTAAGAGCCACAAAAGCAAAGTTTGACAGGAATAATGGACATTTTCTATTGTTTTGCAATGAAAGGAGTTGGAAAATAACATTTGCTTGTCAAACACAAAAATCGTGTTACATAGTGAACTAGGTAACAAAATTTCACTTTTGTCTTGTTTTTGTCCTCAAACCAAAAATTTCTAGTTATTTACATCCAAACAAAATATAAAATAGTGATTTTGATCCTAAAACTTTGATTTTGTGGTTACAACATTGAATTTACACTTTTGCCTTATTTCGTTATAGTATAGGTTACTATCAGTTTTCATGTTTGGTAAAGACCTTTGTAAAATCTCAATTGCTTATCTAATTGCATTTGAAATGTTGCAAATAAGTTGTTAAGCCTTGTTTAGCCAAATTAGTCCTGTCAGGGGGTGTCAAAGGGATTCAGGACCGTTGACAGCTCGCTTCGCGAGTGCGCAGGGGACGCAATTCACGATACACAAGAATTACCCGGGTTGACAGGAAACTGTAAGGAGGATCCGCACACGCTCTAGGACATCTAGGCGTTGAGCCGAGAAAACCGGACAGGGGGAGCTTAACGAAGCAGCTAGTAAGAAGCTCCCTCGCCGGGACTGACAGCTAATAGCGGGCACCTGTCATTCGGAAGGAACGTGATGGATGACCCTCTAGGAAGACGCATGTTAAAGAAGATGACGCAATCCTAGAAGCTTTTCCCGTCGTCCATCAGAATCTATAAAAAGAGCACAGAAACGGAGATGCTCTAATTGTGGTTCTTTCATGATTCGACTTGCGTCCTTGTCACGGTCATAAGACGACTTAGAACCTGGTTTACCCCCTTGTTGAGTCAGTACTGTGTGCGAGTTTGGTATCAGTCAGTAAACGTATTTAACCGAAGGTCGAAGTGTTTTCGTACCCCAGAAAAGATACAGTCCACTCCAACATAAGTTAACACAATTAAAGAAAGACTAAGAATATTCTAGAGTACTGCCGGACCACCAATCTGTTCTGTTTTGTCTACCTGAGAAGACACATCACAAGAGGTGAAATGGCACCAAGAGGCTGCAATCATTCTCCAGATGAATTCTGCTACATATGTGGTCAATTCATCAATACCAGAGCAAAGTTCTCTGTGACAACATCTCGAAAAATGTGTGAAGCTTGCAAAGCATATTTGGTGCGCCAGTAGGGGACCAAGACAAGACCTGGGCACCTCATTTTGCTTGTCAGCATTGTACGAGAACACTAGAAGGTAAGATAACTATTATTTTTTGAAGAGTAAAATCCAATTAAGAATTAAAATATAAATAAAATAAGTTTAACAGAAAGTCATACTGTTGTTCTTTTACAGGATGGTATACAGGGGAAAACAGAGCCATGAAATTTGCTATTCCTAGAATATGGCGTGAACCTACTGATCACTCAACTAACTGCTTTTTCTGCATGGTGGATCCTTCCAAACGCCGATCTTGGGAAAATGCAGCTGCTGTTTTCTATCCAGACATTCCATCTTCCATTGCAACAGTTCCACATAGTGCTGATCTTCCTGTTCCAGCTCCGAGAAGAAGTCAACTATCAGAAGAAAGCAGCACGTCAGAAGATGAGGTAAACAGAGAGGAAGGCTGTCACTTCACAGATACAGTTGTAGTTGGGAGGAATCCTTACTACCAAAACCAAAGAGACGTCAATGACCTCATCAGAAATCTTGGTTTGACAAAGTCAAATGGTGAGCTTTTGATTTCAAGGCTGAAGGAATGGGATTTACTTGCTGGCAGTGTGGAAGTGTCCAGCCAAAGAAAACGTCACAAACCTTTCTCCAGCTTCTTTGCAAAGGAGGAAAGGCTATGCTACTGAAATGATTATCAGGCTTGTTTGATGCTGTTGGAATTGCTTGCAATGCAGATGAATGGAGACTCTTCATTGACAGCTCCTCCAAAAGCCTGAAAACTGTCCTTCTGCACAATGGAAACAAGTATCCATCTCCGCCTCTTGCTCATTCTGTTCATCTTAAGGAGGACTACAGCAGTGTAAATCTTCTATTGGAAACATTGAATTACAACAATTATAGCTGGGAAGTTATTGGAGACTTCAAGATGGTGGCTTTCTTGATGGGACTGCAAGGAGGTTTTACCAAGAATCCCTGTTTTCTTTGCCTTTGGGACAGTAGAGACAGAGCAGCACATTACCAGAGAAAGCACTGGCCTTCAAGGACTGACACTACAGTGATACACACAATATCAAACATGAGCCATTGGTGAATCCTCAAAAGGTTTTGTTTCCTCCACTACACATCAAATTGGGTCTCATGAAACAGTTTGTTACAACTCTTGACAAGGAGTCTGCTGCCTTCAAATATCTCCAAGACTTCTTTCCTAAGCTTTCAGAGGCAAAGGTGAAAGCTGGTATCTTCATTGGACCACAAGTAAGGAAAATTATGGAGTGCTCATAATCTCTACAGAAGCTCACAGAAGAGGAGAAAATAGCTTGGGGGTGTTTCATTGCTATAGTACAGGGATTTCTTGGCAACAACAAGGCTGATAACTATATGGAACTGGTTGAAGCTCTAGTGAAAAGCTATGGTGAGATGGGCTGCAGAATGTCTTTGAAGGTTCAGATCCTATATGCTCACCTCGACAACTTCAAGGAGAATATGTAAGCATATTCAGAGGAACAAGGGGAGCGCTTCCACCAAGATATAATAAACTTTGAACAGAGATATCAGAAATCCTTCAATGAAAACATGATGGGAGGCTACTTTTGGGGGCTCATACGTGAAAGTGATGTGTTGTACTCACGCAAATCAAGAAAAACTGTTCATTTTTAATCCTAAAAAATAGTTTCAGAAGTTTTAGAATAAATTTTTGTATCATTTGAAATTATGTTTTTTGTTTTCGGTCCAAAAATGTGAAATGAATTGTGATTTGTTTAATGGTGAAGAAAATTGAATGAAATGGTGAAATTTAGCTTTTTGGGGCAAAAAAATCGTCTAAAGCCACAAAAGCAAATTTTGACAGGAATAATGGACATTTCTATTGTTTTACATTACAAAAGAATTGAAAAATAACATTTGCTTGTCAAACAACATAACAAAATTCGTTTAATAAGAAGTTTATAAGGTCGTACCGTCGTAAACGACAATTCGATATTAGATATTATATCGTACGTAAGTGAATAGATAACTACTAGTGGTATTCTTATTTATAGTAAGTAACTCATTGTAGGGAAGATTCTAGTAATATAACCCTTACCCGTCAACAACTTCAGTAGGTGAAAGATTCTACTTCTTTAACCGTAGCCATCAATATCCACGGTAGGTGAAAGAGTCTACTTCATATACCGTACCCGTTAATAACTACGGTAGACGAAATATTCTAGTTCTATAACCGTAGCGGTCAATATCCACGGTAGGTGAATGAATCTAGTTCGATAACCGTAGCCGTCAATATCCACGGTAGGTGAAAGAGTCTACTTCATTTACCGTACCCGTTAATAACTACGTTAGACTTAAGATTCTAGGTCTATAACCGCACCCGTCAATAACTACGGTAGACAAAAGATTCTAGTTCTATAACCGTACGCGTCAATAACTACAGTATGTGAAAGACCATCGGCCTATAACGGTACCCGATATTAACTACGGTAGGTGAAAGTCTCTTCTAGACTTGATGCTCACCCGGCAATAAGTACGGTTTTTCACTGAAGAAAAATAGGTTTTCAATATTTCGCAAAAGGGAATGTTTATTCCTCACAATTGTGTACTTGGGAAACGAGTGGTTTATGAAAGTTGTAGCCCTTAATTTCCCTCTCCTCTCTATTCCCGAGTTTACTCATTAACAAATGAGTTTGAACGTATATTGCATTCACGTGCAATAATGAACTATTTAACGATGGTTTTTTGTTTGTTTTTTTTTTCGATGTTCCCACGTCACCGATTTGATAAACCATCGCTTAAGGGTTAACTGTTAAAAAGGGATTTCCCTGCTGCAATCGCTGTATGTTCTCCAACTCTGGAACTACGCATTTCTCCTACGCCCCTGCTGCAGATGGCAGAGGTGATGACGTCCGATATTCTGGCCACTCGTGATGACCATTTTATTCCCTAAACCCCCCCCGCCTCCCCACGTTTGATCGTAGAAGATTCAGAAAAAGGGCCTTAAACAGAACAGTTCCCCTCCTTTCTCCTTCCAGTGGCTTCTCTTCCTAAATGGCTCGGCTATTCTACTTAGTTGCGTAGGTGCGTAGATCCAAGATCCAGATTACTTCTTGTCCAATTTATTCTCTTTATCTTTAGACGTTAATACTATTAATATATTATATCGAATACGCCGAGCCGCCAGCCTGTTTTGCTTAAAATGGATGTCACGCGTAAACAGTATTAAAATTAACTCATTTCAACAACAGCAACAATAATAATTTATTATTAGTATTCAGGACTTATTTTTTACGTGTCGAATGCACTGTGGGTGTAACCTTCCACTGCCATATTACACGTAGCTTAGTGTAATCCATGTTCACATCCAGAAGAGGCCGTCTTGTTTGAATAATAATATTATTATTTTTTTTTCTATTTTGTTAAATTCCGTGTTTTATTATCTGATGGTATCCGAATCTGGCTCTCCTGTCTGACGATCGCGAATTAAATTTTCATTAGAAATACACGACGGGGCAAATGTAGCGAAATATTTGGCAAATTGCGCTCTTCGCGAATGGTTTTCTGCATCTTTCCGACTTCGCGAACAAAGCTAAAAATATCGCCTCCTCCCCAATACGGCGTCTCGAGGCAGGAGATGGTTACCCTTTGAAAATACACGCGCCTGCTCCTATGCCGAGATGAATAGAAACGCTTTAGCTCACTTGATATGCTCACTGCCTCAACCGAAATCCTTCCAAAACGATGCTAATAGGAAGGATGCTTTGGTATTATGTACTGAAACTAATTCTCATTGTGTACTCGGTGTGAAAAGCCGGCTTTTTCTTCTGAACAAGTTCCTTTTCGGATGAAGATGTGACGAATATACACAAACATATATATAAACATATAACCTTCTGTCTATAATTGTGGTTTCATCAATGAATTATTCTACGTGTCATATATAATCAACAGTTAAAATTATATAAGTTTACGGGAACCTTAGTTACAAAACCTATACCGTTCTTTGCTTGTTAACCATTTTACATATTTTAGACGTCTCTTCGATTGAAGTATTAAGTTATTGAATGCACGAGTAATTAAAATGTGTTTGCAGCTATACTTGCAAAGAATAATCTAAATGAATGGATTTTGCAGCAGCCATCAGGTGACTAAAATGTCTCCGGAAGAAGAAATTAGATATGGAAATCGGATTTCTGTTATTGTAGTCAACAGGCTGGTGTCCATGTGAAACAGATAAATAAATAGGGGTTTCTCGCAACAAGAAAGAGCCTGAAAGGAAGTGATGCCAAGATAATTATTAGAAAGTCTAAAGCAAACCGCTCTGTTATCGACAAACAGTTAGCAAATAAGATAGTACTAGTCTACAAAGTTCCATCTAACGACCATCAAAAAGACGAGAGATGCTGGTTTGATTGTTTGGGTAGTTGTTTGCAAGTCTTTTCAGGCGTAGAAATTAATGGAAAAAACGGGGAGGCTTGATTGTATAGAAGGGAATTAAAATTACACAATTCAACAATGGTTTAAGGTAGTATAGCCAGCTGAAAGCCAGTTCTGAAGTCTTTGGCTCAAAGAGGAGACAGTATGTCTATAGAGAAGCTGCACTCAGTTAACTATACATGGACTTAATGGTTCTCAGGTTGGAGAATATAATCAGAATAGATGTTGCAGAGGGAAAAGTACAGCATCACGCTGATTATTATTCTTCAGGGGATCATCTGGCTTCTTATTACCTGATAGAAATTAACAGTTCGGATGCCAAAAAGTAGCGAATAAGTCATCAAGCAAAAATGAGGATATTCTGATGAAAACAGTTGCGCGGTGAAAGTTTCGAAAAAAAAAACTCGTTGTAAAATTATTTTAAGTAGGGATTTTCTAACAGTCAAACGCTAGAGTTACACGTGACTCTGTTCACTAATAAATAAAGTATATATTAAGGGGGACGTCGATATTTGTCAGTACTACAAACGATTCGCGCCACATCGCATTTAAGGAGGACGGGAGAATGTTTGGTCTTTTCAGATATAAACATGAAGAAAAACTTTTAGTACTAAGTTGTTTTTTTAAAATTATTTTGGAGATATTTAAATTATCGTTGTATTCTTTCTGTTCTAAGAAATGTATATATATTGCGGTTTCTCTAAGAGAAGAATATACTTTTACAATCAGTAGTAAACATCTCTCTCTCTGTAATGACGTATGACGCCATCTCTCTCTGTAATGACGTCATCTCTCTCTCTCTCTCTTTTGAAATGCAGCTGACATAGAACAACATCGGCTCCGATTGAAGAAAAGGAGAGAAAAATACATGTAATTATTAACGTTTTACTTTCACAGCGCTAGTCCAATGACGTCATTCTAACATAGCGAACGGAAGGTCAGGGGATCGGGTAAAAACACTTGGACACTCCAGAAATTATAGATATCTTCCCGCAAGGTTAACGATGTTATACTTTTAAGAGGATTGAACTCTGACGATGGCGACAAGAAAACATAGGTGGAATGAAGATTCATTAGCTAGTTCTGGTGAAGGGAAATTCCTGAGCTAGCCGTCTAAGTTCTTTAACATTTTTGTTTCATTTATTAATAAATTTGAGAGAAAATCAACAATAGAACATCAGTTAAATGCCAAAAGAAACTGTAGGACGTGGCTTTTAGGTGATACACCAATTGATATTCTTCTTTGTCAGAACTGATGATATTTAATCAGAAATGGCTTCGTACATTTAGGTACAAATAATTGGAGGCAGGAAGTTATGAAACATTAAAACGGTCCCTGCTGTCTTCAAGAAGGCACCAGTCAGGTTTATCTTATTTTTAGGGAATGTGTCTACAGCTACTACGTTTTTCGTGCACGACAAAAAGGAGAAAAGCCTTCGAATCTGATCACCATGATACTTAAGACCAGGCGATTCTGTCTAGCCTTTGTAGTCTTCATCGATAACTATAATTATTACCAATCATCACGATGAATCAACTTTGAACTGATTCCACAGAAACAATATCTCTTTAGTAATGAGGATGTGATTCATTCCAAGACCACACACCACACTCATAGATAGGCCTAATTAGTGCTTGTGGGATACAAGACGATGTCGAAGGCCCAGGCGTTCTACTGAAGAAGATTCCTGTCAAAACTTGTCGATAAACTATTTCTTGCGAATTATGTATGATTATCGACATAATTTTTATTCTTTTATTTTTGTATGTTCATGCATCAGATAATCGCTTCAGGACCTTTTAAAATAAGTCTAGCAGATTTTGAGTACCCCCAGAAATTTTCACCGTGAACGAACGAGAGCAAGTATTTTTTTCCCCCTTTTTCAGTAATGACTTTAACAAATTAAAGGAAGCGTGTACAGTAGAGTAAAGACAAATCCTGACAGCAGACTGTCGGTTCCTTTCGTCTGCGGCTATTAAACCTGGACCTTAAGAGTTGGTCAGTGTCCGCGGGTCGTTGGTGTGTTTGAGTTGCTTTCGCCCTTTCTTATTCACGAATAAATATCCCAAGTTTTCCAACTCTCTGCCGCTCGTCTAGTTCCGGCCACACGCAGATATTCGGCAAGTTTCTGCTCGCCGTTGGGCGGGACAGACATCTTCTTTTTATTATTTTTGTTTCTAAGCGGATTCTTCGAAATTCCGGAAGGTAGCTGCAAATTAATTCTTTGCGTTTCACCTCTTTTTCTTTTTCTTTTTTTTGTTGCACGAGAGCCACAAACCGTGTCGAATGGATAAATAAAAAAGGGGGGAGAAGGAGCCTGACTATGATGTAAAATTAACGAGGAATTCAGCCCCTGCTGTGGATTCCGTTTGGGTGATTTTTCCAGGTCATTTATGGAAAGCCGTTAGACAGAACGACGTTTCATAGCAAATTCTCCGTAATCCATCCGAGGGAAACTTTGTCACCGAACGATAAATCCGCGACAAAAACGACACCGTTGACATGTTTACGACTGAGATGGAAATCAAAGGAAATTCCTTGAAAAACGATACCAGCCGGTACTGAAAAGTTAGACAATTGTTTGGAATTCGTGGAGCTTCAGGACTGGCTGACTATCCATTGTGCGAGACAACAACAACAAAAAAAAAAATAGCAGAGGAGACGAGTTAGTTAATGAATAAATGTCTGGCTCGCTCGACAGTTGTTTGGTGCGTGTGTGTGCGTGTGTGTGTGAAAGATATTTTTGATACCCGCAATTCACCTGTAAATAGAATCACAGTGGGACTGTAAAGGAATTTCTGAATATAGTTTTTATGGGTCGTTAATCGCGTCTGCCGCCGCCTCGCGCTATTTTCTTACCATCAGAGGTGGGTGGGGAGAAAAGAAGTAGGTGTCCCTGAATGATCTACAGCATAGCCCCTTTCTTCCTGTCTCTTTCGTTGATTTACTCAGTCGCGTGACACTTGGCTTCTTTTTTTTTTAGAAAGTAGCTGCAGTGCGTTCTTGAGATATGTTTTATTTCTAAGACCATCAGGGTTAAAGTTTTCATTCGCCGAGAGCGGCATGACATCGATGTAAGTATGGCGATCATCTGTCGGTTGGGCCTGCAGACAATCGAGATTCGTTCTGTAGTCTTCTTGAAAGTATATAGGTTGGACATCCCCACTCTTCTGGAAATGGCGTTACTGTCACTTGTAGGGATTTTACAACATCTACAGGACAGGGCCGTGTTTGTGTATGTGCTACTCGGCGAAATAAAAGAACAGCGACAGATCTGTCCGTACTGAGAGAGAGAGAGGTGAAGTTAGTACAGAGAGAGATGAAGTCAGTACAGAGAGAAATGACGTCATTAGAAAGAGAGAAAGATGACGATGTCATTAGAGAGAGAGAGCAGGACTGGATCAAACAAACTGAAGATCTTTACTGTCCCGGTCACACGACTGGAGCACTGGATTCTCGTTGTTCACTCGATCGATTCAGCAGAGATATTCTTCTTCGATGGATGAGATGTCCGTGGTCAGCGAAAGGTCGGCCCGATGATGCTATCGTTCTGACCGTTTGCGATCTACTTTGTTTCAGCAAAGTCCAAACATTGCGAGAGATGCGCCTTCGTCAGACAAACAGGTAACGGTAGTCTAGGATGGAGAAGTTATCTCCCCTGTCCAGTAATGCCGTGGCTGGGTTGGATTACCGTTATGAATAATAAATATCCAGGAACTCCGACAGGCGCACAGTTATAGTACGAAGCCAAAGTTTCGATTCTCAGTTATATAAGTATTTCCCGGTAATTTCGATGAGTGGAAGTTTCAAATTTGTTTTTTTTTTTTCTGCATTAACCCTACAACTGCTCACAAAATATTTGCTCTTTGATGGAAGGTTTTGAGATCACAATTGTTTTTTTCTCCAAAAATAGTGTTTCGAGTCTTGAAATGAGAAAATTGATAATTTAGTTTGAAAAAGAATTTAAAATTTAAGTAAACCCCTCAGGAACGCGAAAACAAGCATTGCTTTCTAAGCAGACGACAAATAAACCACGATCGGCGAAAAAAGTATATTAGTTAATTATTTTACTATTTAATCTGGATGAAGTTAAATTTGTTTAAACCACGAATATAATTAATTGTGTATTCAAATTAGTTACTGCGGATATAATTAATTATGTATTTAAATTAGTTACCACGGATATAATTAATTATGTATTTAAATTAGTTACCACGGATATAATTAATATGTATTTAAATTAGTTACCACAGATATAATTAATATGTATTTAAATTAGTTACCACAGATATAATTAATTATGTATACAAATTAGTAACTCCTTAATTTTTTTTTTAAAGACAATAACATGTAGAATAGCAGTGTTTACGTTTCAGGATTTATTTGCACTATCTGAACATCGGTCATATCTAGTTAATTTACATTAATTAGTACGATAATCTTCACGTAAATGGGGCAGCTAAATTGGGAAGTAGATCACGCCGTGACGGTGGCCGACAGGTGGTGTTGAAAGCTATCCAGGTATAAAGAAGATTCGGCCTCCCAGAGCTTTTTTTTTTTTAACGACGGCAAATTAAAATGACCTTTTGATGCAAGCAAACAGAAGGCAAGTGAGGCGGACACGGATAAATAAATCACATTTGGCCCCGTTTTATGTACTCTTGTCTTTTCAGTTTGGAACAATTGTTGTATATTTATTAATTATTTCTGCTTTGAAGCACCGTGGAGCGATAACGATCCCCAGTACAGTTATTCCTCCTCCAATGAAGTTCTGCTAAACAAACCATTAGAGACGCGAATGTAAGGGGGTGGTGGATTTAGAAAGATTTTTTTTAAAAATGTAAACCTAAAGATATACTCTTATAATGTAAAAGCAAATAGGTGATCATAGGTTAAAATGCCATGGCGCGCATCTGTTTCTGCTTCCGGCGCGCGCGCGCGTGTGTGTATGTGTGTGTGTGACGTTTTTCACATGTGCGATGACGTACGCGCCCACATGAGATACAAGTCATTTAGCCACGACACAACATTCGTATTAAATACAGACGAACTGCTACCGAGCCGTCTTCTTGGGGAGTTTTTACTCGTGGAACTGCCAAGGTAATTTCATCCGTAAATATGTCGAAATCAGTTACAGCTAAAACATTGCCATCAACATTCGTCGTTTGGTTAATCGAACCAATGAATCAGTTGCTGCATGATTCCTGGTTTACTTCCTTCTGGCTTCCGGCTGATTGTTTGGCTTGTCGGGACTCGTCTGTCGGCAGTCTTCTGCCCGATCGACGTTCACCTAAGAATATTGAGTAAACGCACGCATTTTTTAAAATGTTTATTCTTAGTTTTTTTTTTTTAAAAAAAGAGGATAAATAATTAGTGTCGGCTTTCAAATTTCGCAATTATACGTAAGTATATGATTTTCACAAACCAAAATCATTGATGTCGACCGCCTGTCTAGTAATACTGCCCATCAGTTTTCTGTAGCAAACTCACATCTGTATGGTAGATATAGTGACCATGGTTACGGAAGGAAAACAACAATTCTTTGCGAAGATAATGTGGAGAGAGAGAGAGAGAGAGAGAGAGAGAGAGAGAGAGAGAGAGAGAGAGAGAGAACGTTAGTATAGAGAGATGTGACCTCATTACAGAGAGAGATGACAGCAGTACAGAGAGAGATGGAGAGAGAGACAGAGAGATGAAGAGGGGTAGAAAGGGAGAGCGAGTGAGAGAGAGAGAGAGAGAGAGAGAGAGAGAGAGAGAGAGAGAGAAGAGAGAGAGAGAGATTTAGCTTGTGACATCATGACTTCGCTAAAGTTTATCCCCTTGTCTGAGCGGCCGTTTTGATTGTAAAATTCACGAGGGTTGTCTAAACGTCGAGGAAGGCGGTAATGGGTTGGTTGAGTTAATTATTATACTCGTCTGTCCGCTGGCGACCTCTGGCGGTAACATGATGCCCCTTTTACCGCGGCTGAATTTAATCGTACCTACTACGTATTGTGCCAACCACTGGTTTCCGCGAATGTCTGCGAATCTAGTCTTTTGTATCCTTTTCTTCTTCTTCTATTGCTTCTTTCCGGAATCGGTTCTCGTAATCACAATGGACTTTTTCCTCGCCGTTTTCTTCATTCCTCGTGACCTGACACCTAGATCCAGCAGGGAAAAACCCTGATAATCCAAACCAACAAAGACCAAATGAAGCGAAGGACGCCTGCACCAGAGAATGCATCACGCCGGAGCGATGGGGAATTTGGGAAAGGTCTCACTCCGCCCGTCAGATTCGGGAACCTGCTAAAACCTTGGCGATATTACGTTCGAAAAACATCTGACGGAAGTTATGCTCCCCGCGGGGTCCAGTCGGATTTCAGAAAATTGTTTGGGGGGCCCTGGGCGGTGCTACTAGATTAGGAAGTTGTCGGTTGTACAGGAGTTTTCCCCAGGGACTTGGGGCTACACTTTACCGGTGAAACATATTCAAAGAAAGGCGGGCAGATAAGTCAGAACCCTCTCACAAATCACAAACTATTTAGCTTTGAACCTGTGGCATAGGGCCTCGGTGTTCGCGTACACGACCGGTGGTTTGTTTGTGTGTGTGGCTGTAATTTGTATCACTCGTGCATTATATGCAATTTTTAAACACCCTCACCCACCCATCTCTCTCTCTCTCTCTCTCTCTCTCTCTCTCTCTCTCTCTCTCTCTCTCTCTCTCACACACACACACACACACACACACACACACACACACACAAAGGAAACTACACTGATGGATTACTACTAAGGAACTGGTTTCGTGACCAACATATTTCTGAACTTAATACGAATATACGTTCTTTTAATGGTAAATTAAAAGAAATCAACTAGGAAAAAGGAACAACAACAAACCTTTACTATTAACTGATCACCTTTAATTTCTTCGGTTTTATCTAAAAACTCTTTTCTCGGGATTCGTTCAGAACCGAATTCCTCAAACGTTCAGTGTGTGGATGGTGGGTGTGGGTGTGAGTCGTGTGTGCCAAGTCCGGGTGACCACGTGATAAACATGGGTTTTAAATTTGAGATCTCGCTTCCGCTTCCGCTTCCAGCAAAGACGAGTGTCTCCGAGAGTTTCAACTTTAGACGAAGTACCGACAGGAATTTGCGAACGGAATGCTAGAACCACGAAACAGTCTTAGATTCCCCGTGGTAGGGGCGCATTTTCAAATCACCTTAAAAATCCCTCCAAACGGTTACTGTGGGACTTAGCCACAGACTGTTTTTCTTTAGCATTACTTATGGCGAAAGATCGGACTATGAACTACACTTTCCGATTAATTATTCCATTAATTAACAATTATATTACTAAAAGTATTTTATAATATCTAGCGGTGCTAGAATCTTAGCTAATTTGTAATTATGAACCTTAGTAGCTGTATATGGCCGACGAAAACATTTGTTCGTGTTCGTTTGCTCAAAATCTTTAACTGTTTTGAAACCAACCATTGGGTCTTTTAAACGTATACAATTTAAACTTGAGGTAGATCTAATACTTTTAATCGTTCAGCATATTAAAAATGCTTAAGATCTGCAAAGATTCTAATAAATCTTTACTGAACTCTAGTAAAACACTATCCATTCTCATCTAAGGTCTCCTTGCCCCTACACAGTTAATTTAAAATGTGGAGGAAAATCTTCTCCACCAAGTTTGGAAACAATCTTTGAAAACACAATACTTTGCATTTATATGTATTCATATTTTTAGATTATATAAAACTGTTCTATAGATAATATTCGTGTGAATTTGAGTTATAGGCGGAACAGTTTGGTAATTGACTTTTGATGTTCTAGCGAATAAATTTTCAGAATAGTGGTGCTTGTTAGAAATAACAGCGTTGGGAAGTAACCCAATATTATACTTGGATGGATCATCTATGTTTGGACCAGAAACTTATAACTAAAGTGAAGGTAAAATCTATTTATTTAAGGGGGTTACCAATGTAAAATAGTACTACATGATTGTCTGTTATGTCCTTAGAAAGATTGCACTGTGAAAAGCATTTTTTAAGTTTCTATGGCTGATGCTTAGCCTTCTTTTCATATCTTAATTAGATATTGTCTGCATTGCCGTCTGAAGTCACCTTTATTAGTTTGTTTCTATCAGTGAGGTGAAAGTTCGCTATTTAATCTTATTTCAAGAGGTATTTTCTAAGAATACAAGTTATATATATTGGAATTTTTTGATTCACTCTTTGTTAGCCAAGAAGGAAGATCAGTTTACGATCTACGTAGGTGGGGATTTTACCTATCAAAACATGGATACTGTGGAAATGTTTCCAGATGTAAATAATAAAACAGTAGTTCGATTTGTTAAAAAAATTTACATAATGGTAATTTTCTCCACTTTAGGAATCCATGATTTGGTTTTCTCATCTAAGTCAACAGAGGGCAGCGTCAAAGATTGCTTCTTGCTGACCTTGGCACAGAATCAGTATTCACTTTTTTAGAAAAAAAAAAGGGGGGAGTTTATAACTAAATCTTTGTGGAAGTAAATTTTACCAAACACGTACAGACGTGTTTCTTTCAGATATCCCACTAATGTAAAAATCTGAAGGAAAAAAATGAATGTTTAAAGAGGGTGAATATTTTTGAAAGTAAAGGGATGAGATGAAGAGGTCCCGACATCGCGTGAGATACTGAAATTTACTGCAGGCTGGCTGTACTTCTACCATTGAAGTAACAGTCTCTTTTACTTTTTGTGGAAGTGTAGCGTTGAGATTCTAACCATTTCGTTACTTATCAGGGCTTCTGAACTATCTCTATTTATTTTAATAGATATTTCTAGGCTTTCTAAGGCATTTTAAGAGAACAACCTTTTTGTTGTTATATTTAGTATACTGGCTTTTTCTTAGTGGAGACCGTGGATAGTTGTTACAACGCCAGTTAGGGTCGATTATACTCTCATCCATATATCGTAGTGATGTAGATTACAGCCTCATCCATTCGTCATAGTGACGTCGATTACAGCCTCATCCATATATCATTGTGACGTATATTACAGCCTTATCCATACGTCATAGTGACGTCGATTACAGCCTCATCCATATATCATTGTGACGTATATTACAGCCTCATCCATACGTCATAGTGACGTCGATTACAGCCTCATCCATATATCATAGTGACGTATATTACAGCCTCATCAATACGTCATAGTGACGTCGATTACAGCCTCATCCATACATCATAGTGACGTCGATTACAACCTCATCAATATATCATAGTGACGTATATTACAGCCTCATCCATATATCATAGTGACGTATATTACAGCCTCTTCAATATATCATAGTGACGTATATTACAGCCTCATCAATACGTCATAGTGACGTCGATTACAGCATCATCCATATATCATAGTGACGTCGATTATAACCTCATCCATATATCATAGTGACGTCGATTATAACTTCATCCATATATCATTGTGACATAGATTACAGCCTCATCCATATATCATAGTGACGTCGATTACAGCCTCATCCATATATCATAGTGACGTCGATTACAGCCTCATCCATATATCATAGTGACGTCGATTATAACCTCATCCATATATCATAGTGACGTCGATTATAACCTCATCCATATATCATAGTGACGTCGATTACAGCCTCATCCATAATAACATTGTGACATAGATTACAGCCTCATCAGTACGTCATAGTGACGTCGATTACAGACTCATCCATACGTCATTGTGACGTCCATTATAGCTTCGTCCATACGTTTGGTTAGGAATGACTGGCGCAGTGACTACGTAGCCCTCCTGTAACAACTAGCTTGGTCCTCCCCCGACCTACTTATGCGATCTTACCACTTTACTTATTTCTCCTTGGAATGCTTATCCATGTTCTCAACAGTTATTTTTTGTCTGGCTGTCCGTTTGAAATTTTGCATGTAGCCTATTGCTACTTTAATTTTACTGTAAGATATAAAGTAAAAGGAAATTAAACAAACGACCGTTTATTTATATTTACACAAAATCAACAAAAGAAAAAATGTATAAGAATTAACGATAATACCTATATGGGACGGTAATTTACATTTAACATCTAATTAATGTAAATTATTTTACAAGATCGGAACAGATCTCTTTAAGATATGTTACTCAGAATATAGACATTTTGAATTTTGATGCATGAATCCAGATTTCGTTTCGTAGCTGGCAATCTAAACAGATTTCCTGTAAAAACCAGGACGGGAGGTAAGATGGTTTAGAGGGAATTAACCGGATCCTTAAAAGTCATCCAGCGTGGCCAATCACAAGTTGCTCTTCATACCGAGAGACTGGCGTTCTTTCTTCTCTCTGAATCTATGTGGCGCACAGTAAAATCTTCGTTATTTAAACCCGAGCGCAGTAAACGCAGCGGAGAAATTATCTTACGTATCAATCTATTCCTGTTGCGGTGCCGCGTCCAAAAGAATACTCATCGCCTTCCGAAGGCGAGCGCCAGCCCCTCCCCCCACCCATCCCGTGACCTTTCATCGGCGCGTAGCAGTTGACTGCCGACTAATGGACCAACAATAGTGTGCGCTGCAGTTAGTCACTTGGTCGGGTGTCTGTTATCCGGCCGTAAAGGAGGCGTGTTAATAAGGCAGTAACACCTACAGCAGCTTTCTTAGTGAGCCGACAAATCTCTCTCTCTCTCTCTCTCTCTCTCCGCTATTCGCTCCAGCATCCGTAAGACATCGAACCGGCTTAAAATATGAAAGACGATCATTTCTACATTATGACTTATGAACCTGAAATTATCCAAAACGAGACTATATTTCACCCCCTCCTCATCCTCACTCTCCTCCTATCTAAAAATCGCACACTTACTTACTTCACGCGTTTACTGCTTAGTGTTTTTATTATTTAAAAAAAAAGCAGAAAAGAATTAACTTGTTTAACCAGTTACTCGGAGGGATCAGTTGGTTGTCTGTCTGTCTGCCTGCCACCCTCCCATAGCCACAGTTTACGTGTGAACCGATGAAAACGCTCTGGTAAAACACCTTCGATAAAGGCCGCGCCGAACAACCGCTGCCACAAAATCGTGTTCTTCCGCGACGCGCGGGCGTTTAATTTAGAAAATAAATATCGTCGCGCATTTTATTGTATACTCTTCCGCAGAAGAAACTTTTGGCCACGCAAAAATAATGCAAACGGGATGCTGCTAGCACCCACGGGGTCATCCACCCGCGCAAACTGTGGCACCAGGGTTCAAGGTCATAGACTGAGGGCCCGAAAAGATGTAGATGGAAAAATGTGACGCGCGCGCAGTCTGTGATCGTCTGTGGTGTAAGTGCACATTTCTTCACGTGCAGATATTAGGGAGGAATGGTATAAAAACTGTCCGATCCATTCAAAAGTTATTTTTCCACGGCTCGCAGAAACCTATCGAAACTCGGCCGTGGGCGAATCGATCGATCGATCGATCTCCGCTGATTCTGGCGAGTGGGCGGCACCGCCGGAGATAGAGATTCTCCACCAATCGGATCAGAGTTAACCCCGGTCCTTGCACCCCCATGACTGAAACACAAGTACCCAGTCAGTATCTGCGAGATCTCTCTTCGGCGTACCGGGCAACACCCAGGAGACTGGTGCTTACGGATGAGATCGTTACGTCCGACGAACTCCAGGGCTCCACGACCTTCCCCCGTTGGCGCAACTCGGACCTGGGGAAACTATTTTAACTTTTTTCCCCCGATTCGCCCATCAAAATAATCAATGTATTTTAAATATTGGACTGCTCCCAGAACCGACTCTGTTTGTTCTTGCGAGGCCCCTCCCGATGAACGACTTCTTTCTCTTTTCTCTTTCCAGCAATACTGCAGTTCTACACGGTGGCGGCTACCGTCGTAGCCATCCAAGCAAAAATGACCGGGTATTTCCTATGCATGAACTACCTCTCCCAGCTGTACACCCGGGTAAGTACTAACTGACTTATTGTACCTTTCGCAGTAGGTAAATCGGAAAAGAGAAAAACCTCACGTCCTCAGTGTGCCTGTTATAAAACATTTTAGACAAATTGGTGGCACTTGTTCCAGGAGAATGCAGGTATATATAAAAAATACACCCCCAACCCACCCCATTGCGTACCCCATTTTGCTATCTAGATGCCAAAGTCTTGCGGCTGAGTTAGCAGTGCCGCTACGCGTCGCTGATGTCTGCCAACCAGCACCAACAACCAGTCACCGCTAACTTATCCCAGGCTGCGCTGCTTCGCCGACCAGGTCACGGTGGCGCCGAGGAATATCGCTTTTACCTTGTCGTTTCCACGTAAGAACCCCCTCCATATCCTGCATAACTCACGTCGTGAAGAACGGACTTCCCGCGCATGCTCGAACTGAGCAACCCATAATACTCCGAAACGTCGGAGCGCAGTAAGCTTTAGCAGATATTGTTACGCATGAGTTGAAGCCTCGCGGGTCTTGGAGGGTTCATCCGCGGCAAACCGTCTTGGACACTGCGAGTCTAGCGGAGCTGTACTGACATCAGAGGTCGAAGCCGTCCGCTGCACGGAAACTGGACCGAAACAAGACACGAATATGTTGATTTTAAAAAGATTCACCGCGCTGTTCTTTCTTTTTTTGGAGTTGAGTCCAGGTTTCGTGGAGTTTCACTTGTCCCGTTACTACACGGCTGGGGAAAAAAAGTAGTCCCTCTATCCGGGTTTTGTATGGAGATCGACTTAAGTATATATCTCGCTGGTAATCTTATTGGTGTTTCTTTTTTTTTGTTTTCCAGAGGAACATGACGGACGAGTGCAAGTGGTACGAACGCATGCTCCCGACGTACTATACGACCTACTGCAATTACAAATACAAGAAGGAGCTGAACGTGTCGTGGTATATAAGCGTGGACAAGTGCGGCAGGCCGCGCAAGGGAAACAAGACTAACCTCAATCAGAAACGGGTACAGTTCTTACCCATCGAACCCTCGAGGACTAACCTGTCGTTGCTAGTCCCACCGAAGAAGGTCAACGTGTACGCGTGGTGCGAGCGCAGAAATCGGAATAAGGGGAAGAAGCGAAAGCAGAAACGGAAGAAGAGCGGGAAGGGACGGAAGAGGAGAAGACGGTGCAAGAAGTCGAAGAACCGTCGGAAGTCGAAGAAAGGACAGTCGAGGCGATGCCGGCGCAGGCACCGGAAATCTCAGAGAAGGTCCTCGCGGAGGAGGAAGAAGGCGAGAGGGTCGCCGACCCTGGATCAGCTGAGTGGCAGAAAAGAGCTGGCGGGCGAGTGATCGACATCTTGCTGTTGACGGAGTGCCCTCCCCTCCCCTCCCAAACCCCTCCCAGTGAAAGTCGGTCAGGGTCCGTGAGCAGACTAACAACAATTCAGCCACCCACGGAATGTCCCCCGTCAGCGCGAAGTTCCTATTTTTCATTGCCGCCTAATCCAACGCTAACAACGGAAATTTGTAGCTCAGAATTTCCATTTCCTCACGTTGTTTTACTGGCTTGATTTTCGTTTTGTCGTAAGCGGCCTGGAGTCTGCTAATACGGATTTGGATGTTAGTGATTTCTAATCCGGCTTTAACCACATTTTCAAGCATGCTTCAGCTCGGCGTCTCAGCCGCGCCCCGCCGATGTCTACCATGGCGCTGGTATTTTCCAAACCTGACGAAAGCAGTGCACGGATAAGTGGTAGCACTCACTACAGCTATTTTCTCCTCTCATCTCCCCGGAGATCCGGAATATTATTAGCTTGATCTGTTAAAAGCGCATCCTGTAGAAATGTTCCTTTTACTGCTCCGAGAGATCTGGATATATACCGCGCAGCACCTGTGGAGCCGGGACTGACGGCTTAAACAAAACGTCACCTGTATAGCGCCACCTGTTGACCGTATTTATTTATTCCATATTTATTTTATTTATTTTGTTATTCGCGCGTGTGTGTATGTGTGTTGGGGGGGGGCTAAAATATTTCTGCGCCTTTCACTCTTGCAGTAATACCAGTTTGGCGTGTACTAACCTCGACGGTGTTAGTCTCGGTCAGATACTAATGTTACAATCGCCTTGCGAGTTCGTGCGCGTGTGGAGAGGAAAATCGACGAGGCATTTACCAGACTGACGACGACTGCCGTGTGTTAAGTCTTCGCTCCGAAGTGGAAACAGCAAACAATACAATACAAAACAGGAAAAGGGACAACGACGCGCTGTGTGTGAAAGCGAAATGGGCAGAATGTTTAAATTTCGATCACAAAGAAGGCAACAGAACTCCATCTGTGCCAGATGAAGTAGTCTCTGACTGCACGCGTTAAGTGGTCCGTAATGGAACGCAACTTCTGTCAAGTTGAATTTATGTTTGGGGCGTTTGTTACCTCTCTTTTGTCTGCGTCGGATCGAGATACAGCGGTTGGGTGAGTGAAGGAAAAGGGTCTTTACTGTTACTCGGGATTTCCTCGAGATCAGACGGCACAATCATACATTTTTTCTTCTCCTTCTCCCCCACCTCGTCAACGAATACACAAGAACTGACTTTTTCTTTTCAAATAAGCGATAGGATTTTTTTCTTTTTTAAAATGTATTTCCTATTATAATTTTAATTTAAAAAAATTTTTTTTAACTTTGCTGGACCTCTTTAGAAAATATGGTTATTGATAGTTTACAGAAGTAGCCAACCAATTTTTTATCGTGTGTGAGAGGGTTAACGAGCGCCCATCTATCAGGCTGTCTGGGGTCGGTTACACCGAAACATCTTTTTCAAGCTCACCTTCGAATGCCAACAGAATTGTTTTTGTATTTGTCTTGCAGCTGTTTCATTGTTTATCTGAAAGAAAAAAATGTATTCATGACGGCGTTAACTGATACGTTGTCTTAGGAAACTCTTTTTTATTTTTTTAAATAGTAATTTCCATCTTTATATTTTAAAATTTGATATACTCCAGGACGTGGTATCGATAACCGAAGTTCTTCCGTGTCGAACTGATCAGAGGTCGTCTTGGTCGGACTAGTGCCTGTTGAGCAATAATGGTGGCTTGTGACTCAAACGATGAGGGAGTAATCGTTTCCTGGAAGGACAGCTAATGTGGGTCGAAGTAATAGTTTGTATTATAGTTTCTCTCGGCGGCGGAAGTAATTTACGAATAAAATGTTAGTGTATAATGGTCGCTGTAGAAGGATTTCCCCAGAACCATTTACAAACTTTTCTGCCGAAAACCGTTCCAATGAGTGGAATATCTGATGCAGAGTCAGTACAGATAAAAGACTTGACTTTCACAGCTACAGTGCGGACCAACAAATATGGACTAAGCTGTAATACTTATTTCCAAATCAAGTCCGCATGAGCAAACTGTCTAATTTCCTTGTTTATGGGAGAATTGGGCCAAGAAATCGACGCGACTTAGCTGAGATATTCTTGGGCGTAGGCCTCCTTCTCCCTCTTGGTAAACAGGAGACCATGATCATTGCGGAAATTTTGGGTGCATATACACTGACAAGCTGGAAATAAAGTAGGTTAATATTTCATCGCTTTCCGGTTGACTTGAAAAAGGAGGACAATGCGGATAATTTGTCAGGAAACAGAAGGAAAAGTAGGTTTTTCTGTCACATGTATCTGCTCGAATCGCTTTGTCTACTTGTATTTCTTGGCCTTGATCGTGTTAACCTAAATGATATATTTACAGTGTGTTATTGTTGCTGAGTTAAAAATAATCCATCTGATGAAATTTTCGCATCAGTGAAATCGAATGTTGTCTTCTGCACACCTCTCTCCTGAAAATATCTAGAAGCTTTCAAGCTAGCTGCTACACCATGAACAGTGTTGTTTCGGATTGTAATGGGATAAGTTTTCTTATCTAAAATATCCTGAAATGTTTGCGAGATTTACTTCATGTTTTACCGCAGATTTAATATATATATATATACATATATATATGTATATAGTTTGTAGAAAACGGTAATGTTCCTTCCATATTTGAAATTTCGAGGAGACAGGAGCACGGTAGATGGTTGCCCCTCCCTCCTCTGGCTGATAAATCTCGTGTAATTACGTTCTTATCTCGCAAGGGCGACAACAAAAATATCCGGAAGTTAAAGAATGTAAAAAATAACTTTCTTTTTGCTGGGAGGGATTTTTATCTCTATATCTACGTTGGTATTACAATCCAAAATTTTCCGCCTAACAAGAAGCAAGATGAAATTAATGAATATATTTCGTTTGTTGTATGTTTACAGTGTGTCTGTATTGTTTTTTTGTATAGTAACAAGGGAGATAACAGGAAATCACTGTCAAAGTACAGATTTTCCGTTGAATTGTGCATTCCTTGGAATATTTCTCGCATCTTTTCTATGTCAGAAGTGTTTATTTTACCATCAGTATAAAACCCTTTAAATTCTGTGTTTGTGCGTACGTGCGTGCTTGAAATGCGTCCGAATGTAAATTACTGCTGTTTATTCTGAACGATATCACTAAATAAATGAATAAATGAGTATAGTGAAACTCTGTCTCTAAGGTAAGTAAATCAGTCTTAGCAAGAAATGTGTTCCTACACCATGTAAGCATTAACAGTCAGTAAATCTCTACACCATCAGTTCAGTTTAATAAATATGAAGCCGAGCAGAATCTTTTCGCTGTCAGTTTATCCCAGTCATCTACCGGGCTAAGATCGCGAGCAGACGCAATGTCTGCACTGATCGAGCTTAGCCTCTTTATTCAAGGAAACTTCATTAGCTATTCTTGTACCACTACTTCCAATGACATTGGAGTACGTTACATATACACGACAGAATGGTAATTGTACTTGCATAAGTCATAACATCAAGTTATCAGAAATCTGACTTTAGGATCTATCGCGGTCTATGTAGCCAAGCATTATTGCTTGTTGATATTTATTTCTCAAATAACTTTGTAATACTTTCCTAGCATACACAGATTTCATTAGCTGCAACTAAAATAATTTTTTATGACTTTCCGTATATCACAGCTGTGAATGGAGTTGATGGAGTTCCTTTGAATTTTCGACATCACTGCTTTTTCTGCTCTCACTCTAGAAGAGTTCTAAAAATACAACACAGCGGTTTCTGAGATATCAATATATGAATATCTAATTATTTCACATACGCAGTTGACGATGTGTGATTGATAACTTTAGCATGAAAACCGAGTTACGAGTAATAGTGACATACTGCCTTGGCTGCAATGGTCGTTTAAAGAGATCGGTTCCGCAGGAGCGAAAATTCCAAAGTTCACTGACATTTTGAACCCTCTTCGTAAATCAAAAAAAAAAATGGTTTCAGAAACATTTTCCGATGCTAAACAGTTTCCGTGTAAGCAATTAGAGTTAACGGAGATTATCAGCTGATGTGTACCTTTGTATATGGCGAGTAGTGAATGGATATGCAGCATCCTTCCCTAGTCAGCAACTAAGGCTATCACTCCTAAATGTAGGTAGACGCACGTCCTTTATAGTCTAGCGCTGGCAAAACCCCTCGTACCGAAGGCTCCCTTTTATCAGCGGGACAACCGATAAATTACTGCTATTCCCCCTACCCTTCTAATATATCAACTGACAGCATCTAATGCACCAACCAGTTACGTATACGACGTGTTGACTGCATGTGTCAATAGACACGATGGCTACTGTATGTACTAAACTTCATCTTTATCACTGTATATATCTACACGTAATCTTACTCCCAGGCTTTGTATTCCTCTGACGGATTATTAACATGATGACGTTAAAAAATACACGCCACGCCGATCTAGAGTGGCATTGATCCAGTAAAAAAAAAAATTTTTCTTTTCATTTATTTATTATTAATATTTCTTTTTTTTTGTTAATTTACATTGTACTTAAGGGTCCTATAAAACATAAATGCAATATAAGTGTACATATGATTGTACAGAAGTATTCTGATATTAACATAAATGAAAGCCTTGATACTGAATAATCTGTCTTACTTTTTTTTTGGCTTCGTGTTGTGTATTTGCCATTATCTGTCCTTTAGAGCCCACGCAACAGAGAAAGAAACTACTTTGTTGTTGTTTTTTCAGGCTTTCTTATGACATAAAATCTGTAACTACCTCAATTTACCAAAGGGCCTTTTTTTTAAAAAAAAAAAAAAACAACAACAATCGGGGCACATTCTCACGCTGGGCTCGTCTTTGCTGAAAAACAGGAAATGCCCCTCGTTCTGCGCGATGGCATCTGGCTGGAACAATAACGATCTTTAACGACCCTCACAGACAAGCAGAGGAGCAGATTTACCACATCGCATGTACTCGACGTTAAATAAAAGATGGTAAATGGCAGGTAAACGCCATCTAAAGGTGTCTATAGACGGGACGGTTGAAGAACAACTACTTGTTTGGTGATCTGGAAACGGTCGGAAAACATAACAATTGGATTTCGTTGAATGGATAGCATGACTTTATTTTGTCGTATAAATATTAAAAACCAAAGATATCATAAAATAAAAGGTGATGGCATTGAAGATTTCTGCTTTTCGTGGCTGTGGGACTTTTGAAACTAATAATAAGTTGCATTTGATGCCCTCGCGTCGTTCTGGAGATAACATTTATGTAGAGTTATGCTGACTTGGTTGGCAGCGTTACATACATTTCTTGGAAGGACCGATGAATAAATTAAAGGGAGCAAACGTTGAGTTTAGTTAACCCTGCCTGCTACTGCCGCCCATTACTACGTAATAAAAGATATCTCAGCTTTTATAAGATAAAATGTCTATTAATCACAATTGAAAAAGATCAGAACAAACCGTTGTTTATTTCTTTGCATTAATAAGGTTGTCATCCGCTTCTGGTCATGAAGCTGTTTACGTTAAAGCTGAAACTGCTTTGGATCAGAAGCTTAAAACGATCTGACTCTCTCGGCTTCTGAGGGCGAGAAAAACCACGAATCCGAGTTATCTTCCACTCTGTATGTAGATGCAGCAAATTCCGGTTCATTTCGAAGGTATTCAGAATGACAAGACCACGATTTTATTTTCATTGTTTTACGATGCCGAATGCAGCCCGATATTTCATTCGATGAAACAAGCAAAGACAGGTCTCAACGAAACCTGTCTGGGCAGCGCAATGGCTGCCACTGTGTGCAGCCATACTTTTCTACTTAGTGAGATTTTAATACTTCGTTTTTTTTTTTTTTTTCCTTTACAAAAATTCGGTTGAAAATGGCGTTCTAACCATTGGAGCTTTACTTTATATCTAAATATCTATTGACGCTTGAACTACGCGCTTAGTTACAAAAGCAGAAGGATTCTTGCAAGGGTTGAAGACGGGGAAGATTGCTTACACAAATTAAAAACTCGCCGTAAAAGCAGTAATGGTGATTTGCGGATGAAGTGAACATTATCTATCTATTCCGAAGAACTTTCTCGACAAATTCTGGTTCCGAGCCGGTCCCTGAAGAGTGGAGATGTCGAGCCGCGGTCTGGTGCAGGTTCTTTGAAATCTCGCTACTGGTGCCGCTCTTCTCTTCTGGGTTAGCTGCCACTCACATTGCCCCGAAATACACAGCATCAAGATGAAGATGTGATCCCTGTACCACCCATGTCAGCAGCAGCTGTTCGTTATTCGGCATTTATGCGGCGAGCTCGTAGACGCCGATTGTCGGTCAAGGTAATAAACAAGCTTCCCCTTTGTTGGTGGATATCTTCTAACAGACAGCAGACCTTCGGGTTTCACCGGTTGTTCTGACGTAGTCCGCGCGGCGCCTACGTGACAGTATGGCGTTTATTCGAATCTGCTGTAGCTGCTTAGCATTTCGGAACCATCGGACTTACGGTTTGTAGGGGGAACGGAGGGGAGAAAAAAGAAGAAAAGATACACTTTAAGAGTCAAACGATAAATAAACACTCATTGAGGACAATCTTAACTGATTTAACGAGGAGAGAGTCAGGGATTCGTGCTTTTGTTTCATGTCTCACCACGATCATGTTGTCATGGAAACGGGTTAGAACGCGGCACCCCTAGCGGATGGTAGATCGGAAGCAGCTTTTAATACGACCATCTGTTTATATTTTCACGAAGTAAAAAAAAAACTGTTTTCTGTTAAGAGAAACCTGATATCCCACGCGGTGTTTTTATCGCGCGCAGTCGCCTCGCGCGCCACACCTATTACCATTTATTGGCAGTAGACGGAGGTAAATCAAAACATAAAGTTCCGAGATAAATGAGAGCCGTCGATCTTTTCCAGTGACGACATCTGTTGTTACCATATCAGAGTCGTGTACTCTAACGAGCGTTGTAGGTGCTCCGTGGCTTTTAGGCCGAACGGGAAACCTAATTAGAGAACAAGAGAGGTACGACAGGACTTGTTTTTTTTTTCCTTCCAAGAAGGTGAGTTCTTCAGTTAAGAGTCACCGGAGGTAACAGAAATAGGAGAGAGAAGCGAGATGTCCGTAACCGTATTATTGCATGCTCGCCGAAGATTCTGACGTACTTAAAGTAGGCTGTTCCCGAATTGGCATATCAGATAAATGCTCTCGGTTTCTTTACGTTTACGTGGGAAGCCATTTTGTTCCATTGTCGCCTTCACTACGCTTCCCCCCCTTTTTTTTTCGCTTTTCGTTGAGTAAATTAAAGACGAAAAGCAAAACATTCTTCGCAATAGTAAACAAACTACAGGAGGATTAACACAGGGGATTTTAAAATTAGTTTTCCGCATCGAGAATCAGCTAGCGAGGTTCCAGTCGAAGTTCTTAATGTAAACGGGTTTGGTGCGGAAATATAGAAACTGATTAAATATGGTGACGTCACAGCACGCTATGTCATACCGCAAGATGGCTGACAGACAACTTGTTTGCCAGTATATAGCGACAGCTAAAAGAACTGCTCGGTGCATAAGGCAAAATAATTATGCGTAATTGCATCGGTCTTTTAAATTTTTCTTGTTTCGAACAGGCCGAGTTATTCTGTGAGCCGGTATGGAAGGAAGAACGTGACTATTTAAGAAATAGTGTTAAAATTACTGATTGCGGGTCCCGGGGAACCTTGTCAGAAACGTCCGTTCGGATAGATGGATGTGTTTCGGGAGACGCGGGACCACTGGGTCCGTGCAGTATCTCGACAGCGAGGGGGGGGGGGGAGAAGGGCTCCTGGTCGGCCGAGGCGCTAATCCGTCGGCTCACACGGAACAGCCCGAGAGATCGTGAGTCGGGATCGGCCGAGGCGGGGGTTCTGTCATGTCCCAGCACACTCCTACATGCCTGGTCAAACACGGTTCGGCTTTGAACCACGTTGACCGTGGTATCCCAGTGTGCACACCTACACCAACCGGATTTACTCAGACGACGGCCAGCTTTCCGTCCTTTGAACCTCGCACGACGCGGACTCTCACGCAAACACTCCGTCTGCGCGCGCGCGCACACAAAACAACAATAAGGACAACAAAACTTTTCCTGTTTGTTCATAAAACAGCGAGGGCGGGGAACCGCATCCTTGGAATGAAGACGGTGGCTGGGCGGCAGTAAACCCTGTCATATAGAATCATATCTTGGAGATTTATTCACGAAAAAAATGACACCTGGGAGATTAGCCGGCGTCTCTCGCACCCTCAAGTCCTCCGGCTTCCCGCTTCTTCTGTGTTTTGTTTGTTTGTTTTTTTTTAGTTTTTGAAAGCCAAAGTTGTTGGTTAACAGACAATAAAACTGAAACGAGAAAAGATCGTATAGAAACAACAGCGGCTCTTTGATCTCCAGAGAACAACCACCGAACGACTGATTTGTCAATGGCGATACGGGAGGTGGTGGGAAACAGTGCCTACCGTGAGAGACCTGGTGTTTGTATATTCGCCCGTGTCTAGGATATTAAACCTTTCCCAATAATCTTTTCTCTTCTCCATCCACCAGATAAACTCTATATGCAATTAAAACAAAGTCTGCTATTCTCTCTCTCTCTCTCTCTCTCTCTCTCTCTCTGTCTACTCTCTCTCTCTCTCTCTCTCTGTACTTCACGTCTCATCGTCATCCCTCTCTGTACCGACGTCATCCTCTCTCTCTATAACTGACGTCATCCCTCTGTACTGACGTCATCCTCTCTGTACCGACGTCATCCCTCTCTCTCTATAACTGACGTCATCCCTCTCTGTACCGACGTCATCCCTCTCTCGCTCTCTATAACTGACGTCATCCCTCTCTGTACTGACGTCATCCCTCTCTGTACCGACGTCATCCCTCTCTATATATATACTGACGTCATCCCTCTCTCTCTATAACTAACGTCATCCCTCTCTGTACGACGTATCTCTCTCTATATATAATACTGACGTCATCCCTCTCTCTGATATATACTGACGTCATCCCTCCTCTCTCTCTATATAATATGACTCTCTCTCTCTCCTTCTCTCGTCATCCCCTCTGTACCGACGTCATCTCTCTCTCTCTCTCCTATATATACTGACGTCATCCCTCTCTCTTACCGACGTCATCCTCTCATCTGACGTCATCCCTCTCTCTCTCTCTCTCTCCCCGTTATATCCTTTAGTCTTTACAAACCATCTTATCTAGTAGGTGTTGTACTCTGATACCCCTGACTACTATGGACTCCATTGGTTCCACCCGCACGTTAGTCGTTACTTTTCTTTTTAACTTTTATTCGCTTTTGTTTCATTTGTCATCTTACGTTCGCTGAACAGAAGAAGGTACAGATAACCTAATTAACTCTATACAGTCCAGCATTCTTAAAGTAGTTTCCTTTATTGATATCCTCATAATCTGGTGCCATCGCTGATCCTAAATCCGACAGCCTCGGAGCACGTCCCTGATCGGAGGCAGACGAAGGTGAAAGGGTTAGGGGCGTGTTTGGTTGGCTCCCTAGAATCTTTTCCGCTCCTGACGTCTAAGATGGGCACGCGTACTAGACTCCTTTCCGGAACCTTCGCTACCGAAAAACCCTAATCAGAGCCCTTGTCCAATGTTTCCGGACATTAGGCTATTACACTACCTGCAAGCAGCGACTTCTACCTACACCTTAAGCAGATTTACCGGTGAGAGCCACTGACGGCGATAACTGCAGCAGATCGAATGATACACCGGCCGATAAGTCATTTCTATTTCACCATTCATGGCTCACAAAAAACACCCTATGGCGATTAATTACCCACGTGATGTCCACCATCTTTCATATTTAATGGTTTCTAAATACCACGTAGAGAAAGTTCTTTCTTTCTTTTTTAAAAAAGTCGTTCATTAAAGGAAATAAAGATGGCTTTTTTCCTTCAGTATCGAATCAATGCGATGAAGGACGGAGGCAGAGGTTATAAAACTGAGCTGCAGAGGTCGTCACACCGACTAGCAGAAGTACCGTCTGAACCGGACAGGCCAGTGAGTGCGGTTCGAGTAGGCCCCAGATAGGGGGACACCTTCCTTCTTTCTCACTGAGCATCTCTCCTAGATAAGCTTCCTTTCGATCTCGTAGTCACAAATGGATAAAAGCCAAGTCTCCTTTCACAGCGCCCCGATCCTCTGTCTCGACAGGGGAATCCGGACTACAGACCTTCGGGGTGTTGGATGTGAGAGGAAACCGATGCGCGATAGGAGGAAAAGCCGCACCAGAGATAAACAAAACCGAGCGGTTTCTGACCGGGATTCGAACTTAGAGACCCCCCCCGGGCCCCTTACCAGTCCAGTAGGCCGGTGCGCCTGCCCAATTCTATCCAGCTGGAATGTAACTGTAACTGGTTTGTCTAGATATCGGAGGGTAGAACACAATCAGTGCTACAACAAAATCGGAATCTGCAAAGATCCACTCATTTTTGTCTGCGTCTTGGAACTAACTACCCTTTTATTACTTGTTCGGACTTTGATAGGGCGGTGAGGTCTAAATTACCGGAATGCTGCGTTTGAGGGTCGGGAGTTCGAATCCCGATCGGAAATCGGATCAGCATTGCAAGCATCCCGCTCTTCGCCAGCCGACCACGTAAGTTTTCTCCCGCATCTGAAAACAAAAAGAGGTCCATCGTGAAACTTTCGATAGGGTTGTTTACCGGACTGGTGGGACACTGATGAAAGGGGACAGACAGACTGATCCCCCCCCAAACCAAGACTATCACGGCACGCAGCTCGTTTACGGGCCATCCGAGGAAAAACGAAAGTCTGACAGATCTCGCATATAAATGATTTCTCACTGTAATTTGAAAACCCCTTTTCCCTTAGCTTAGACATCGTGGCGAATGTAATCAACCTAAACTAATTGTAAAATTTGCCAACGAAAGGTTAGTTCCGTGCGCCCGCATACACAACAGTCTCGATAAAAGAGGTCCAGGTTTCGGTGAAGCTCGTTGCGGCCCCTCTCCAAGACGTCGGTCTTGTACATTTGTCTAACTCAGTCCCCAGTTTTTCTACGTTTGATGTAGTTCTGCAAATAAAAGAGAGCCGCCCCCACCTCTCTCTCTCTCTCTCTCTCTCTCGCAAAAATGTTTGATATTTTCCAGGTACGGACAAGTAGCCGGTGGGCGCCCCCCCTAACTTCTGTCTGTCGGGTCGGGTTTTCGTTCTCTCCATCTCTTTCCATACGGAAGCAATCGCTGTGCTGTGGGTGGGCGGGCGTCGAGAAAGCTACAACGTTTCCCTGTCCAGCAGCTACGACTTGACCCGTCTTCTGCTGACCTCGGCTGGCTCCTCCGTCAACCGGTCGGTATTGTTACCACGTGACTGCATCAACAGTCAGACGAAGAGTAAAAAGGGTAACTAACCCGCACGGGCAATTTTCTCGCTCTTTCTCTCAGTCTTAGAAAGAATTTTAAAAAGCGACCGTTAACTGAGAAAGCAAAAAGGGAAAACATTAAAACCACTGGCCCGTAACTTCTCGATGAAGAAGAATTTCGGCACTGGGTTTACGAAGGTTATATCTTACTAATTTGCATATTGAATTTATTGAAATGATATATATATAAAAAGAACATCGTCGCTACCCGAGGCGACGTCTGGGGAGCGGGTGTTGACAAAAAATGGAGTACGTGTCGTTTTGCTTGTTTTTAAATGAGATTTTCGAGTCAAAAACCATTGTTTTTAACACAAGGCTTCCCCACACGAAGATGCTGCTGTACGTAGTCTGCTCAAATTTTGCGCACAGTGGCTGGACTAGGTTCGTTGTAGTCACAGTAAAGGCGCTAGCGCCATCTATTGGAGGGTTGCTGATGGTGAGGGGTTGTGCCTTTTTATGAAAGTTCCGGTTGGCAGGGTTATTAACGCACGTGGTTGGGACGCCGAGTGAAAACAACGTAAACCATTATCAGTAATCCGGCCATTTTGACAACTCCTCCCAACGTGAACTTTACGTGACACATTCCTAAAACTGATTACAATATAAATAGGAATTTGTTTGTTGTTGTTGTTTTTGTTTTTTTTTTTTAAAAAATAATAATAAACTGGAATTTAAAATTACTTTTGTGTCAGTGATGACAGACTGGTTAATTTTACAAAAAAACGTTTTATGTTGATATTTGGGGATTTGTGATGAATTCCAACCATTTCTTTCTTCGTGCCCTTTTAACTTCATCTGTTGTAGTTTTATTTTACTGTTTAGTGTTCCAGTGTCCGGACGAAAAGTCTTTAGCCCGCCTTTAATGGTTAGTAGCATAAAGAAGCAACAATAAATATAAAGAAATATTAGAAGCCACGTGAAGGGGGGTGTTATTGCATTATATAAATATATATATATATAAATATAATATACTTATATTTGTCCATAAATTTTACTTCCATTTTCTTTTCTTTCTTTTTTCCACTATTGGGTTAAATTCTAGATTTCGGGCGAATTTATTAAGAACATTGGTCCGGACAACTGAGCATCCAAAATATTCTGCTGCTACTTAATGTTTCTCGATGTTGTAATCCGAATCTTCACGCAACCTTTAGTGAGGAGACATGTTTACATTTACTAGTAGACAGACGGATAGAAATTATACCCCCAACCTTCATAGCATTCACAAAGTAACACACCTTAGTAGCGGAAACAAGACAGGGCGAGTCTAAAAGACAGTGGCGCCATCTCTTTGGTTCTCGCTTGTTATGAAATAGGCTGTGATTGAATATGGTGGATGTGACCAACGTGAATAAAGTCTTTTGTTGATGGTTATATTCATCACGCTTAGGCACAGCTCTGCAAATTAGGTCTGAAAACCGTCATTTGTGGGGTTTTGGGGGGCATTAAAGTAAACGAAAGCTCGCTACCACTGCTCCGCCTTCAGCTGTTGTCTGGTTGGTGTTTGTCTTCCTGTCGGGAGTAGTTTACTCGCGAAGAAGACCGGTGACCCGATTAGACGGCATCAAAGTTCTGTGCAAACACCAAAAACAAACGAAGGCGCAGAGAATCGATAGAAAGTCGACTAAAGTATTTACAGAAAATTTGTTGTTGTTGTTGTTTGTTTGTTTTTAGTTTCTGAGTTTTTTCTGGATGGCAGCCGCAGGTAACGTACAGTGAAACGCGGCTTTACGAGAAGTGTGGACGTTACTAAGGAGAATGGGGGCAAGTGACGATTGGCCAGGCTCCATTTGCGCTGCAGAGGCGGTGAGATGAGCCTTCCGTAAAGCACCGCCTCCTTCTGGACAAATGACCACCGGCGGAGAACGTTGGTATCTTTGGGAGGAGTTACGGTTTCTCTGCGATCACCAGCTGCGACCATCAAGTGACCCAAATCCCGCTCCCTTACCATAACAGACGGACCGCCATATTTGCCGTGACACGCCGGACAGTCCAATGAAAATTCTTGCGCTGGAAGGCGCCACGTCGATTTATTGGAAACGAAATGAAATCCAACTGAAATAGCATCTCTGTAATGGTATCAGCTTCCGCCTCTCCCTCCCCCCACCCGGAGTTTCATCTTGAAGGGTTCTATCTAGTACGGTCACTGTCCGAGAACTATTAAAACCCGTTGTCATCCAAAAACTCCGGCGTAGCTAGCTGTGGGTGGAAACCTTTGCAGTGGCTACTACAGCTGTAGCGAGAGTGGCTCGCGTCTCGCTGATTTTGTGGAAAGACGAGACGCCGTCTGACGGCGGTTCTCGTGGATACTTATTTGCACATGTTGCAGCGGATTGTCGGGATTAAGTTTCCAAGTCCTACTTCACAGCAAGAGGCTTCTGTTTTTTGTCTTTGGGTATCCGGGAGCCCATGAACGCTAGTTGCCTTATATCCTGCGATCATGTGCCTATCTTGTAAATTGGACAGCCATGACAGTGTCACGCGTAGATCGTGTAAACACAACTCTTAGTAAACACCTGTTTCCGCTCGATATCTTGTATTTTATTATTATTATTATTTTGGTTTAAAATCTTCATTGGCACTCCGATTTTATCGGGATAACCCGATGGTAGTCCAGTGGTAGACTGCTAACGTTGAAAGCCTGAGTTCGATTCCAGGTCGCTACCGGCTCCGTTTTGGCGTACTTTTCTAGTATACTACGGTTTCCTCTGGCATTTCTTCTTCACCAGCCGGTCACGTGGGTTTTCTCCAAAATCCGAAAGTGAAGATTTATAGTAGGGAGATCCAGGGCAGTTGTGGGTGGAGCCTCGGCGGGTAACTCCTGACTACCCACCCACCGCTTAAGAGCCCCAAACCATACCTGGGTAGCTACTCGCTTGACCTGCTGCACACCTTCCGGTTTTAGCTCACCGCTGCCAGATGTCCTCGACCTCGAAGTTAAAAAGAAAAAAATGATTCCTAAAAGTTAAGATAATGAAATTTTAACAGCTTTCGATCTTGCGGTTCTACACTTTACAAAATACTCTGGAAAAAAATTAATAATATAACAACAATACTATTGATTATAATGATAGCGATGGTTTGTCAACAAATCCCATATTTCACTTTGGGGTGCTTACACAAGAACAGGGGATCTTCTCCAGTCTGGGGATATTACGCACAAATAAAAATCCAAGTAAAACTATTAGATTATTCGTGTTTAAAAGGGAGAAATTTCCAATAATTGCTGCAGCGACTACTTACGGTTTGTTTTTTTTTATTTTTAAATCATTCACACACATTAGATACAGGTAAAAATCGATCTGATCAGTAACAGATTTTATGCATTGATTTCTGTTCTCACGACGAAGTAAGCGACAATTAGTTTTTCTTACGTCGAGTAATCGTGTTGATTCTCCGCGATTTCAACTCGTGAATGCTGCGGCTTGGAGATCAGCGGGAAGATCGATGGATTAACTTAACTTGGTTTTCTTTTGGTAGTTAGAAAAACCCAGGAAGCCGTCTTGGCTAATGGAAGGGCGGCAAGAAAACAGAAATGGCTACCACTAGATCTTAAAACTGATTAACCCTTTTGCCCACTGGCTGACAGCTCAATTCATTGTCCCCTTTTTAAAATAAATACCTTTGTGGAAAATACTTTGTTTATTTTTGTATTCAATACAGATTTGATCCCCCGTCCGATCTATTACGTTTATCTGAAAGATACAGCAAGTGGGGTGAACTACATAGAATTTATGGTGGTAGGAGCTCGATCCCAGGGTTAGGATGGGGCTGCTTCTCTCGTCTCCAATGGACCCGTCCTCCACAGGTCCTGGTTTTCTATAATATGTCTGTCGAAAACAGAAGCACTCGTTCGTCCCCGCTGGGAGGTTTCAGCAGTGCCACTGATAAACGTTATGCCGGCAGACAGGATAAAGTAAACGAACGAGTAAAGGGGACACACGAAACCACGCGGGGATACCACGGGAGAAATCGATCAGGGCGGAGATCAGGCTGCTAAACCCTGCGCTTTCAGTCAGTCTCGCTTCACGATCCAGTTGAAGCCGGTATTTAAATAATAATAATAATAATAATAATAATAATAATAATAATAATAATAATATAATAATAACAGGTCGGTTTCTCCGCACAGGGGGAGCGATGATGTAGGAAGTGTTAAAAGTTTGTCGCCGGGTAAAGAAGCGCCCGGCGACATCGCGGAGACCGAGAGCCGGAAAGGGATCCGGAAGTCGAGAAAAAGGGTTTGCCAAACACCGGCTGCTTCTTTCTGCCGGGTAAGCAAACTCTGTGGAATCACTGCTAGGTCTACACGAACATGCCGTCCGTGCTTGTAAATAGAAAAGGGGGGACGAGAGGTTTTCGGATGGCTGGCTGGCGCAATCGGCAAAACGAGGCTGTCAGCGGCGCTACGGGTCGAAGATTTCAGCTCGTGTATTAACTCGAATTGGCTTTCTGAAGTCAGGGTCTACCATAGAGATAGCTAACTCATTTTCATGCTACATTCTTCCATACAAACCATTTGTTTTTTTTTTTTTTAGCTAAATTCCCCCCCGGGGGGGGTCGTCGTCCATATTCCTGTTTCTAGTCACGTTGCGGTTTTTTCATCTACAACAAAGAGCCAGTGCTCGGACCGGCCTGACACCCTGACAAGAGCTAATTTAGAGCCGAGGAGAGAACCTTTTAATCCAGATACGCTCACACCCATTTGCTCGTCTGTCATTATATATATATTCAAACAACTAAAAACAAGCGTTACCAACTCGCGACGGAGTGAATTAGTAAGGTGCTCGGACACTTCAAAGAGGCGCAAGACATCTCATTCCGGACGCGTGCTCGGTATTTACAGTCGAGGGGTTCTTTCCGGAACAGTATACGAAGTCCTGAGTTTCGTAGCGACCTTTTCAGCGGTTGTTGAGAGGGTCGATCGGTCACCTGGCGACTGAAGACAGTGATTAGCCGACTGTCGCGCCGTCTATCTGACAGATCAGTTTGCACCGGTTTGATAATCAACGGCCGTCACAGACGCGGACCGGCTTGGGTTTGTAAAGGAGGGCCCCGCTAGGTGCACACCTATTCTGTACGTTATTGCAGTAGGTGATAGGGATTTGTAAAGTTTGCAGTCAAGGTGATAAAACCTTTTGGGGGGGAGATTTGTCACGTTGATGAATTATTCAGGTGAGGATTAAAAATAACTAAGTTCCATATTATCGGGAAATGTTCCTGGCGTACACGGACTCGCTGAAGAAGAGAACGAAAACCGTTGCTTTCTCAATACGAAAAGTTCTTTTATATGAAAAGTGGTACATTAATTAGCAGGTGAAAACAGGAAAGGAAGATCGGAAAGTCATCTCCACGCTTCAAAAATACAATGAAAAACTTCCTATCTGTGTGAAGAACGTCAATGAGATCAGAAAGCCAAACAAATTTATAAAATTAACTTCATCGCCAAAACCATTTATCCAGATCTCCAACACTGAAAAATTGATGTTTTTTGTGTCTGTTCTCATACCTATGCAGTAGTTTTTAGAGAATTATACCTGCTCATCAGCACCCCTGTGCATACTTATTTGGTTAGCGTCCAATTTTCAACGATTCTTTGCTCCATCTGTTGTCCTAAACGACAGGTATATATAAAAAAAACCTTCGTGTCATGTGACGATGATGTGATGAGAGACAACGGGTTACTCAGTATAAAAATGTAAAACCGACCTTGGTCAGGTCGTACCAACCATCTCTAATAAATGCTTTGTAGCAACAGTGAGCAGTAAACTCATATTTTACATATGCATACAACGAAACCATTGAAAGTAGAATATCCTAGATCGCTGTGGCAAGAACAACAACAACAAAAAACATCGTTAGACTGCATTTAGAAATCCCATGGTACCTACAACAGTTTACATAATCTATAGAAACGTAATAAAGCGTATTTAAAAATTTTTAAAATGGAGAGGTTTAAGTCAGCGTCTGAGAGATACTGATGACGGTGAAACGTAAAACAAAAGTAATATGAATTTAGCAAGGACCCTGCAATTGTTCGTAGTGAACTTGTTACACCGAATGCGATATACTGTGGCAAGTTTTCTTTTACACGATTATTTAATGTATTTAGCCTCTGCGTGTAAGCGAAAAGGGAAACATGACTTAAGGTCACGAGGAATAATCAAGTTGTTAAAAAATGCGGGTACAGATGAACAAAAGGTTTGTCTTATGTTCAGATGCATCGAGACGATTCCCGCGCGGAGCCCTGACCGAGACCACGTGATGCAATATTCCACCAATCAGAGCCATGGCGAAGCTTGCGCCGTCAGTCGGTGATAATTCAACCAATAAACTAAGAGTTTGCATAAGAGGCTGGACGTGACAGCTATGTCGGGCCCGGGATGGCCGCTAGACCACCTTAATAACAGACAGATGGACGGACAGAGAAAACTATAAGGTAACGGGTGAGTAATTAGCATTAAGGAAGAAGAAGAAAAAAGTCTTATAGAAGTCTACCAGAAGCAAGTAGAGGCAAAATACTGTTAACCAGCTGCTGCGGTCATGGCGACGACACAGAGATGGTCTTTTTTTTTCTTTTTTTCAATACTGCAAGGAAAGAAATCGAAGTTTAGCTTACTAATTACGAGGAAGCAGGAAGCCACTATGGTTTATGGAAGGTCCCCCCCAGAAAGAAGACAGGTAATTAATTCTGAGTTGCCATTCAAATAAGGATAACAACTTAAAAAAAAAAACTGCGTAAATTCTTTAAACAGAAAAATGAAAAGAACATTTATTAGAAGTGAACGAGCGGGGCATGGATATGGACGTCAAAGACCCAGCCAGGTGTTATAGCCGGGCTTAGACTTAGGAAGCAATCCAAATAAAACCTACAAAGATTAATATGCCAACTTAGAAGAAATGTAGTAGTAAACCTGATTAACGTTCTAGAAATTAAAATAAATCTGTTCAGGTGTTGTTAACGCGCCACTAAGAGATAGAGTTCTCTATATGTTGTATTTAACCTTATTTTTCTCTTCCATTTTCAGTTGTACCCGTTTTTTATAGTCACTATTCTAAATTTTCATAGCTAAATCTTTCGCGTGCCGGCTAGGTTTGTTCGGCTTTGTTGCTATAGTAACAGATCATCAGATTTTTTTCCGAGTAAGCTCCATGAACTCTGGCCAGTCGTTGCTACTCTAAAGGATTTTCGATTAATGTTTCGTTTTTCTTTTAAAGTAAAATGTTACCGCTAAATAACTGCAGAGCAGTTTTTTTCTTTCTTAGCAGATATAATGTAGACACTAAATAAGCCGTGTCCGACCATTTCGTACTTGTTTTGCTTTCTCGCTGTAATCTCGTTTACTCAACGCTCTCGGCTGTTGACGTGACAGGGAGATTGTTGGTAAGTACGAGCGGGTGTAAAGACCACTTCAACTCTATCTCGCTCCGGTACGCGTTGATTTTACCTCTGGTATCCCGCTTCTAAAGCTCAATGTGCGTCCTCCACTCATCCGAGCCGAAGCCTTTAACCTTTGCATTTCCTTCGTCTACTTAACTTTCATTTAACTTCCCCTTATTCGAACGAAAGTTGCGTTCAGAAGCACTTTCACTTTAACACATTAGTGTAACGGTAACAGCCGCAGACCTGGGTTAGTTGAGTTAATTAAATAACCGGTTTAGTCTAGTACTTACAAGGAGGTAGAAAGCCAGCACGGCTTATGATAGGGTCCCCACAGGCAGATAAGATAAGAAAAAAAAACGGTCATCAGCAGGGCTTCTTACACTGATTAACCGCCTCAGATTGGGCTCACCGGTAATTTATAGTATTTATTAACAATTCCATCTATAAGCAATAATTTCTCATATATAGTCGTGATGTAATCTTAGCTACACCAATATAAAGAGTGTTAGCAAATGTAGGTAGCTAAAACAACTGTCCGTCTCTACACTTCATTGTTTTTAAAGTCCCCATTGTGTTATCGTCTTAAACGCCCAAAACATTGAGTACCCATTCCAAATACTTACGTCGCTATAATAATCTAGTAAACCGATGCTGAAGTCGTTCTAATAACTGAATATCTATCTTTCCTCAAATAAGAACTCCACACCTGCAGCATATTCAAGATGTGAGCGAAACAGGTGCATTTAACAGAACTATACTTTACTTTACTTCGTGCTCCAGTTTATTACTTGTACTGATATTCTATTTGCTTTGTTTGCAGCTGACAGTGGAGATCTTGGTTAACAATTACTCCAAGACCCTTTTTCTGAAACTCTATTTTCTACTTTAGTGGCCCTAATAATAGTGATTATAATTTTTCCCATGGTCTGTTTAAATAATTACAAAATTTTTAGCTTTAAATCCAATTTTTTACTTAAATGGCCAATATAACAATTCTTTTCAAATTTGTTTGAAAATAATGTATATTCTTTTCAGCATTAACACTGAAAACTTGCCAGTATTAACGTCTACTACACTATCTATTTCAATGATGTAAATTTTAAAAAAAAAAAATAGTGGGCTCAAAAGCAAACTCTGTGGCACGCTACTACTCTTACTAAAGATATGGTGATGTTCGATTTAACACTATGTGCTGTTGCCTAAGGTTTCTCCCTTCCCCCCTCTCTGTATTGACTTAATATATCCATGTACCGACGTAATCTCTTTCTCTCCGCCCAAATCAAAACTGTACCACAGCACCTATTCTCTTAACTTCTTCTATCAAACTTTTACGCGGAGCTATAAAATAAACCATACTGAGGCCTGAGAAGGCGAAATCGGATGGATGCTTTCTTCTATCGACCAACTTAGTTCGTCCCCAGAAGTTCTAAATGATTTGAGAGCAAGATACTTTTTTTTTTTTAAGCATCAAACCTATACTGGAATTCTCTTAAAATATGTTAAAATCTTGCATACTACTGAAATTAAAGCAACTCGTCTGCACAAAAATCAAGATTACACTAATTGCAGCAGGTAACATTCGAAACTTTTCCCTTCATTGGGTATATAAGATTTCGGTAATGTTAAACTACACAGTATTATGTGAACGTTTGCAAAATAACCGGGCAGTTCTCTTAGTACTTCTGGAATCTAGAAAAATCAGTCAGCCCCGAGCCATCATCAGATTTAAATGGCTTCAGGTTCATTCAGAACTGTGTGTTTTGTATTGACCGTTGTGTTAGTTTTATTTCTCGCAAGTTTTTACTACTGGTAAATTAAGTTTGTGTTCCAAGGTGAAAATGATGAACAATTACCTGCTAATTTGTTTCTCGAACTTAATCTTTGCATTTTATTTGGTCTGTCTGTTTTATATTACTGTTATTGTTTCAGATGTCGTCTGATTATTTCGCTAAAAGTTATCGATCTTGGCTTTCATTTATATGTAATAAATAATCTTTAGGGAATAAACTTTATGATACGATTTTTATTTAATGTAAAGTGAAATTACTTTCGCTGTCCATTAAAATGATTGAAATCCAAAACTGTTTCTTAGTTATTACAATATCCTATTCACTTAAGCTTGCATATCTCTTATTCCCTTTCACTGTTTTTGTTTACTTGATAATCACTGATTTTTCTGAATTAAAATTTATATAAATTTTTAAAGGGCATCGTTATCCCGTAATCCCAAAATATTCACTCTATTTATAAGATCAGTGTAGGAAATAACTGCTATATATCTAACAAAACAATGCATATTTTAGGTCTAGAAATAATTTGTCCTAAATTATATTTCTAAATAAAATTAACAATTTGGGAAAAACTTGAACTTTTTCCCTTTTCATTCTGACAATTTTTATTATAATAATTAAAATCTTTTATAATAAAAAAAACTCTTTTAAAATTTAAATTAAGATGTCGCACAGCTTTTATATTGCCTCACTATTCACACTTCAAATTATAAATTCGATATATAACGTCTGTAGTCAATTCATTAATTTTCGTAGGAATCAGATTTTCTCAAAGGCTTTCATCAGTTCCATCTTCTGGAGTCAGAGATGCAGATACCCAATTACTGTGTCAGATATTTTCTCTGTAGCTCAGATTTCGGATAAGCCTATTATGTCAAGAGTACATAGAGTGCAAAAAAGCCATATTCATCTAATTTAAAAACGAAACTTCCGGCATTGGCATAATAAACAGAAATTCTGGTGCATGTTGTCTGACACTATCCTCTATGTTCTTACAGACTTCTATTCCCTGTGGTTTCATATAAACATGGCCCCGCCTCATCTTTATTATTTTCCACTTAAAGATCTCTTGCAATTATGAAAACCTATCCTTTCAGCTGGGGTATCATGGGAATCTTTAAATAGGAAAAATGACTGACCTGATTTTTTTCTTCATTACTTGACTACATGCGCAATAAATAGAGCGTCTAATACAGTATTGTTTGCAACTTGGCTCTTGACAAATGACGCTATCTATAGGCAGACGAATAGACCACAGTTACCTCCCATGCAGAACACGGTGCAGATAAGAACAAACGTCAGTAAGTCTACAACGGCTGAGCATTTACTTACTTCTACGTTGTTCTACGTCACGCAATTTAAAACAACTTGTTTATAAACAGATTTCTTTAAAAAATGTCCTCTTCCTTTTTTTGTTAATTGCCAAGGGAAATAATTTCAAGTAAATATGAACAGAACAGGTCTCGCGAGAGTTTGGCGTCTGACGTCAGCTAATCACGAGTCATTTCGCAGTCTTGTGAGTTTAGCCGTATCTCTGATCTAACGGCCCCTTACGGTCAGATACCTTAAACCAGAGTTTCTCTCTCTCTCTTATTGTTGAAGGCGGACCCTAGCGGGCGCTGATAAGTCACGGTAAGTATCCACAAAGGCGATCGTCTTACCAGGAAAAGCTGATCAAATGGCGGAGGAAAGCGAAAGTAAAAGAAGACGGACATTCGTCGTCACAGAATTATAAATGAATGGAATACATTACCAGTCCCACCTCGCCGCCGCCGACCGTTGATGTTAGTAACATTGTAATACTAGTTTAAAAATAAAATAGATAAATATTTGTTTCTATCCTAGGGGGGCCCTTTCCTATAGCGACTAGAATGAACCGAACCCCCCCCAAAAGTCTCCTCACGGTGAAGGCCATATCTTTTCTGGAAGAAGAAGAAGAAAAAAAAAAACAACGTTTGATAACTGGATAATAATAATTTTATTACTAAACTGCTGGTAGTACCGAAGAAATAACCAGAAACTGAAGCTACTTTCTAATTTTGTTTACAGATTGTTTAAACTACATCGTTCCTATAAAGGGTATTACAAGTTAAACATCCGGTGTCCGCGGTGCTTTACCGCCAGGGGGTGCTTCCCAAGAGGTCTTCTGGTCTTCATCTTTACGCTGCGACGCCGTTTTCTCGCCTGGTTGTTTACCCTCGTCTCTATTTTTAATATTTCCCATATTTTTGCAGATTGTACAGATATTTGATATTCTTATTATGCGCACGCATTACGACTAATGATTCGTATTACGTTAGGATTCACCACTAACCCCAGTCTCCAACTGTTCGCATTTCTACTCCCTCCTAGAAGCAGAGATGCTTCCTTAATATTAACTCACGTCGGCAGCGTAGGACGGGTGTGTAATTACCTCCCCCTCATTATTTTGTTTACTTATTGCGCTACGCCTCATTATTTAGGTTTAGAAATAAGGGGGGTAAAGAAGAGGAGGAGAAAGAAAACACAGCTACCAGGCCATTGATTTTGTTTATTTTGATGGAATCTATTAAAGCAATCGGCTGTGTAATCTCCGAGATAGGGTAGATAAGAGCACTGAGGTGAGGTGGCGCCCTCTGAGTTTCAGGGAGCTATTCCTTTTCATTTATTTCATGTTTGTAGACCCAGAAATGTGCGCTTTGGAACCACAGTTTAAAACTAACCTGAAAAGTCAACCGCACACACCACACACACACACACACACACACACACACACACACACACAAACACACACACACAGCAATAATTAGCATCTTCCATATAGAACAGTTTTGTTTTTTTGAGCGGGTCACGTGTTTTCTGACACGAATGCTGCCCGCGCCCGCCCCCTATCCGAAATCTGGAGGATGCAATAGAAGCCAGGTGATGAATCTACCTCGTTCGTGCCTTTGATTTGCCTGTTCTAAAAGGCTCGCGTGGTGCGTTGTTTTCGAGTTGGTATCGCTCTTCAGATCGTTGCAGCCGGAGCCGCGGGAAGATGACCCCGGACCCACCAGGAAGCAAAAAAAAAAAAAAAAACACGATATGAAAAAAGAAGTTTTTTATTCAACGATAGACAAAAGGTGCGAACTTACCTGTTGGTTGGCTCTAAATCCGGAAGATTATCCAATTTGTTAAAAGAGTTAAATAAATAGAAGGTCCATTGCCGGTAGATGTCTCTCGCCAGTGGCAACAGGCGAAGGAAGTCCACGGGCTGTCGTCGCTTCGTTGACGAGCTTACACCTGGAACAACAGTAGCAAAATGCACTTGGTCCTGAGGCCGGCAAGAAAAGAATAAATCAGCCATTTTACTAAAATTGCTTCGGTGCTTGGTGATAGAGCATTCACTGCAAAAAAACTTTAGAACGTCCCTAAGCATATCCAGTAACGAATGGAAAGAAAAGAAGGAAAAAATAAAACCCAGAGAGAAATCGCTTCTAGAATTTCCCAGCCAGAGAATCAAGACTCTTTGGGAGGCTTCACACCTGCAGCTGTCACGCCGGCTGTATAGATCGATTACGACAGCCTTAGTGGTGATCACTTCACCGACTCCGTCCCACCTCCACCCGTGTCAGAACATTTCGACACCAAACACGTGCGTCACGTCCAAAATCTGCTTCCAAGACAGCGACTTGGAACCTCGTTCTGAACCTGTTTTGATAGCTGATCCGTCACTGATTGACGGTTATTCGCACCACTTTACGTGGTTAGTTATCCAAAAGTGAAAGAGTTAAATAGCTACATTTTAGTAGACCTAGCCAGTTTGCTTACTCACCGCTCCTACCACAATCAGACGGGTTTACTTTTTGTTATTTTGATTCGTGTAAATAGAAAGACAGTAGTTGAAAATGTTTAGTGTGGTAAGGCGGTCGGTCTGCTGGAGGTAGGGTAGCTCGAAGACGGGATACAGCGAGCGCTTTATCTTGAAATCATTTGGTTTGCTGGCTTTCTTAAAGCTCACCAACTTGTCCCCAGTTTGTTTTTTTTTTAATACGGTCACCCTTCAACCACTTGGAAGTTACTTACGACAGGTTCATCAGCCTGGTTTGGCTCTAGAGTCAGAATCAGGACGATCCCGTAGGCAGATCGCCTTAGTCAGTTTCTCTCGTTGTCATAAGTGTCAAAGCGATCTGGTAGACGGATTATTTTAGTCGCCAGTACCTTGCTTTCCAGATCTTGAAATTACACGTCCTGTAAATCTGTAACAACGGGAAGTCTTATAATCTTCCAATGAAATAGGTAACCAAGGCAAAGAAGCAAATTCGTTTCTGCATTTTCAAGGCGATGGATCGAGCAGAGACGGACCGACAGCTACTATCTCCGTCATCTCCGGATAGTGAGACCAGACAATAGCCGCCTGAACACGCACTCACTCAAACACCGACGTGAACAATGACAAAAGTGGGCGCAGTTGGAATCGCCCAGCGCTATTCGATTTACCTGAACGTACCTGGACGTTTATAATGCGCGTAAAAGAAATGGTTTTAATGCCTCATTGTCGGGCTTAATGTACGGGCAATTGTGCACGTAATAACCGATGTGCGGAGATTCAGAGAAGGCAGCCAACCGTTTTAAAGCACACACCCTAGAGAGGTGGGGCGACGGAAGGTTTCTTCTCGATTATTCCTGCTGTCTTTAATAATTTAAAATCGTTTTACATCAGTGGCCGTGAAAAGAAAGACGGTTCCAGTCTGTTTTCGACAGCAAAGGACAGATGTCGTAGATCCACCAGACTCAAGTCAGATTCTCTCACCTTTAATATATACACACATAAACAACCCTCAGATATCGAGCTACCAAACCGGTATGAAGTCGCCCCGACTCCTACCATCCTCATTCATCTACGACAAAAGCCTTTAGTGATAATTTAGAAAAATCGAAGTCGCACAGTTTACTCCGAGACCCAGCAGTAAGGCAATAAAACCACTCGGCCGTGACGGTACAAGATCGGGTCATACGGAGATTTATGGGAGGAAAGGAAAGACAACGAATGACGCACGGGGGGGGTGCGCAACACGTGACAGATGCGCGCCCTGATACCGTGATGACGTACGCCTTTTTGGGGGTCGGGGAAAAAAACAAACAACAACAACAAAACACAACTTAAACCAAGTAACAAGCTGAAGAATCCCTTTGTTTCGCCGGTCCTAATTGCTTCCAAACAAATATAAATCTTTAAAGGATAACATTATTTTACGGAAATCAGAGTATTACTTAAAATAGTTTAGATAATAATGATATTATTATTATTATTATTATTATTATTATTATTATTATTATTATTATTATTATTATTATTATTATTATTTTTTGCGAATAGAATAAACAATTGTAGGAATTACTTCAGAATCTGCACCAGGCAGGTAGATATTTTCGGAGATCACGACATCAGGATCGATAGAGATGTTAATTCTGGATGGAGATATTGCCAACCCTAACAGAGCACCAATAGTAAGGTTGGACATGCAGAAAAATACCAGAGAACAGGTGCTCAAAGAGGGATCAATTACCTGGCAAGAAAAACAAAGACATGAATAAATTGAAAGTAAGCAATAATATATTTTTTATATTCTAAAAGGTAGAATTTCTCCAGAAATTAAAATCGACGTAATTACAGTTTCCGAAATACCGTGTAATTATTATAAGGAAGAGAAGTAAAAAGACGATAGCCTACTTCATATATATATATATATATAAATTATTCCAAAATTGTAAACAGAGATGAAGAAAAATTTGTAAAGATAATGAGTGAAAGATGGAGACAAAAAGAAATTTAGAGAGAGAGAGAGAGAGATGAAGAGAGAGAGAATGAAAGAGAGAGAGAGAGAGAGACACGTTAACGGAAGAAAAGATAAATTTTAAGCAGCGAGTTGGTGTCAGTGTCTGTCTCGGTGTGAAGCTACCATCGCGCTCAACGGTATCGGGTTGCAGTCCGAACCCAGCCAGCTGGGGCGCTTTCATCGATATGCCTCCATTATTTCGCAACTCCCTGCTAAGCACGTGATCACTCATCAGCAGCCCTGGATGCTGCGCCGTCCTCCGCTGGGTGTAGACAGACGGCGGGCGGCACAAGGACAAAGGCTTGTCAACAATTTCTATCAAACCTGGCAATGTCGGCGGCGAAGCGGCTCCGGAACTCGGTCCCTTGCGCTGCCGACCCTATGCAGACCGGCGTTATTCATACCGTAGATATCTAGGGAATGGTGACGATATAAAAACTTCACCGTTTTCTCCGTAAAAGGCGCAGCATCCTCTTATTCCCGGTACAAAAAATAAAGATTAACTGTTCCAGATATCCCTTACAGAGAACACTACACCGTTCTAGATGGAAATAATAAGGCTTAATGTCGTCGACATCTTGGCCTACCTCGGCAGCCTATCGCTTGGCCGCTCGAAGAGACTTTGCTTGGAATGAGCTCGGCCCGAGACTGCCTACGAGACCGCATTCCATCCCATCAAGCAGCCGTCCCGTCCTCGCTTCTCTAAGGCCGTGAAACAAGGACCCGTCTACAGACAGCACCGTCAGGAGCATTGATCGACCGATTTCGTGCGAGACGCCTCAAAACAATGAAAATGTCTTCGGGAAAAATCGAGTGCCGAATACAGAGGTGAAGCGGTCCGGGCATAGTTCGTGAAGGCCCAAATACCCTACCCGTCAGGTTGGTCTGACCTGACCGATGGCTGGTTGCTGAGGAAACTCTTCTTACTCGGAGCCGGCTGCTGGAAAACGCGCGCCACCAGTTCAAAAAGACAGGAAGGTAAAGAGCGCCACCTGAGTCCCACCAGGGCTTCAGCCTGCTCGATCTACATGCTAGTTTGTGCATCTGACTGTGTATTCATCAGTGGGTACGCCTCTGAGATCGTCCATATTTGTCAACGGCTGGCAACCAAGAGACACAGAGAAAGAAAGAGAGAAAATGGATATATTAAATAAATAAGCAAACAAATTCAAATAAACAAACCTGACGCAAGCAGACATCGCGAGAATCTGTCTTAAGCAGACAACGCTGGATAAGTATCACGTGTTTAAATGAAGAGTTCATAATTAATGCTTGGATTGTTTTCACAGGTTTCGAATTATCTCCCTTTTATTTTAGCCCGTACCGTCTGCAGTGGTCATTTCCGAACTTCTTTTTCTGTTGTACTTTGTTTATACTACCTACGTGATGATGCCCGAACACCTGCTATAAAAAGGAACTTCAGCTGATGTATTCTGCGAATATTTAAAATTATATATATATTGTTTATATTCGCGATTAGGGGTCATAAACCGATGAAAAGTCTGCAAAATCCAACTAACGTTATTCAGCGCTTTGTCGTTGTTTTGGTCACATTGTCATCGGGTCGTCAATCTTGAAGAGAGAAACACAAACACATCACACGGTGTCTGTTGTCTTGGAAAAGTGAAGAGTGGTTTTAAACAATTTGCTTGCCAACTTGATTACAGGATTCAGTTATTATGGTAAAGATAATTTGTATTTGTACCAGTGCAGTCCGAAGTGTAACAAAAATGAGAGAGAGAGAGAGAGAGAGAGAGAGAGAGAGAGAGAGAGAGAGAGAGATGACGTCAGTAGAGATGTGATCTCATTTAGAGAGATATGACGTTATGCAGAGAGAGAGATGACAGCAGTACAGAGAAGAGAGAGAAGAGAGAGACGAGAGAGAGACGAGATGACGTCAGTACACACACGGAAGAGAAAGAGAGAATCCTGTAAGTTTCCGCTATTCTCAGCGACATCATTGTTACCGATCTTCACTCGGAAGCCACTTTCCATTACCCTACATTATTTGTATTTGCTGCTGGTCGAAACCCTTTATGACTGGGTGAAAACAAATAAAAAGATATTGTGTGCGTGTGTGTGTGTGTGTGTGTGTAGTTCGAAGTATTTTATTTTAATAATCATCAGTTGTTATTACTGGTTTGTTTTTTTCTTCTTCCGGAGAGTTATCTCCCTTCCTATTTGAAAATGGCGGACTTTTCTAAAACCCTTGCATTTTTCTACTTAGCTTACAACAATTTTCCCAAATGGCTTTGAAGGAGGCGGCCTATTTAGGAAGTCAGTAATTAATTGAGCAATGTAATACTTTACCGTTGTCGTCTCGAGTACGTGACAAGGGCGAAGAACATTCTGCATTTTTGCAAACACTAAACTGACTGCGGATTCTTTCTCGCGGAATGCAAAAAGGACGGAAGATTTACTCATTTATCTTATTGTGGTATCCTCTTCAGCAGCAGCTTACGAACCCAACAACGTCTAGAAGACTGTCCGAGATGCCCCCTACCTTCCGCTAAAGATACGGGCGGACCTAGTAGTTTCCACGCAGCAGCATTTAAACCGGCTTCCCGGCCACTATTCCGATGCGAGTCAATTTGTCTAACCGTCCCCCCTTTCTCTCCCGTGCCAACGACCGGACGAGTGGTCTAAGCTGCAACGTCCTTCCTCCTATTCTTCTGTCACGCTTGATTTGGCGCTAAGGTTAGCACTGACAATTACGCCCGGGACCCGGTTGAAGCTTGATCTACCCGTAATTAATGGCAGGACGAAGTTCCGGCCCAAGCCGGTCTAGGGTTAAAAGAGAATAACACTAAACGTTTTTAGTATAATCTGTTTTAACAAATTCACCACCAATGTTTCCGGCTGCAGTCGGTTCTCTCGCGTCTGTAAGGGGATGAAACAGTTTTAGACATAAAACGGTGGTCAAACATTAAAAAACAAAAATATTCTGACTTTGGGGTTACAGATGTAACTGTTGGAAACAATTACCTGGAGTAGATATCATTTAAAAAAGCTCTGTAAAACAAAAAAATAACTGACTTTGAAAAACCGGGGATAAGTTACTTCCTCCGAATTCTCTCCCACCGAGTATCAGATTGTGTGACACCGTTTAAGCACAATACACAGAAGAATTAATTTGAGATAACTTGGCAGGAAGAATATTTGAAATTAGAAACACAGAGGATCAAAACGCTGGTGGAGGTTAGCCTCGAACCGAAGAGTCAGCTTGAGAAAGTAGATCCCGCTAGATCTCCATTACCGTGACAGCTAACTCTCTTTATTTTTTCCTCGATTGAATTAAGATGGTCGGCGAAAACACTTGCACAAAGAAAAGGGGCGAATAAAGTTGTCAGCCGAGCCTGTGGTGTGGCCTGGCGTTGTTTAGGAACAACAATAAAAAAAGGAAGTCAAGGGTATGCCTGTACAGCCCTTTCCTGTGAACAATTGTGCCCCGTCCTGTGGTCATAACCGGTGGCAGGCCGGCGTATTATAACTGGGCGTTAGTTCGTAGAAGTAAGAACCGCTATAAAACCCACCCAGCCCCGGATTTCTTCCACTCGGCGGATCCCTTGTTCCACCAGCTGATACGGGGGGTTCAAAAGGTATATGTATGCGATCCCTAATCCAGACAAGTCAAGCGGAAAATGGAATTAAACGCGATCAGGCTCCATAGGCCACGAAACCAAAAGTGATGTCAAACGGTGTTTACGGTTCTCTCGCTAAATCAGAGACCAGAGCAAATTCGAGTTTTATTTATTTCCTGCCGGGCGGCTGCTAAACCCCGGCCACAAGCCCCGCGAAGAGAGCGGGAGATTTCTCCGACACCATTCACGCCCAACGACTCTATGACGCCATTAGACAAACGGCTAGGTGCGACATTTCTATAGAGTCTTGTCCGCTTCATTCAGAGTCCGGAACAAGAAGAGTCTGCCAACGAAACCGGACAATGGAAGTCCTCAAGACAGTATTAACTCGAAACAAAAATGTCTTTATTTCTCCGACGATTTCCAAACCGTCGGCACATTCGAGTCGGCTCGCACACGCACAATATTTGTCTCTGCCTCTTTTGTATCCCTACAAAACCGTTGATCTGCTCAATAGATATCCCATTCGACGGCTGCTGTTGCCGAAATTAAGGCACTGACAAGATTACAGCCTGCTAGGAGCATCTTGGAGCTTGGAAAGAAGATATCGTCTAGACCTGGTGTTTGTGTACGGCGACACGGCAGAGACACCCAAGCCAAAATCCCACCCAACTTTCATAACGTTTGAAGCAAATCTTTTTAAAACTAACAGTGAAACACAAAAACTCGGAGAGAATCTCCTCATGGGGAATTTCCTTTAATCGTCCATAACGTATTTCATAAGGACGTTTATATAATAGATTCATTTTTTTCCCGTTCTCCTCCCACCCATTTCGTATATCTGTACACTCTGACAAGGACGATGCGTCTTTGCGAGTTAATAAGAGGAACTCTCCGCGTCTCGGTAAGAAGCGGCGAAAACTAAAACTTGCTTTCTTTTCCTCGGAGAGTTGTCGCCCCTGTTTGAAAAATGGCAGATTTCCCTCGACCCTCGAGTTGTTCTGCCTTTTTTTTTAAATTTGCTTTCAAAGAACCCCGGTCGTTGATTATTTGAAAAGAACGTTATCAAAATATTTTTTTATAACGATGATAAATGGCGGTCATCGTACCCAGCCACTATTCATTTCAGGTCGGTGGGAATGGGGCGTCAGGAAACTGGCATCGAGGCTACAGTTTCCATATCTGCTAAAAAGTTCTTTTTTGAAATTTTAATAGATAGTCTGTTTTACCCCTTTTCCTTATTTTTTTTTTAGGATTACTAGGGAAACGGATGGGAACATTTTTTTAAAAAAATGTATCTGAACCTGTGGAAAAGAAATACAATGTTAAATATGTGCCCTATCTGAGGGGCAGCGGGAAACCTTTAAACACATCCGGGTTAACTTAGTTTGGCGACTTTTATTTTTACCTCTACGCGGCTTCCGATCGCAGGTTAGCGGTGTGTTTTATATACATATCAGCTTGACAATGAAAGAAACGCTCTATTCGGCTCTGGTCTGCTGGCCGAAGACGTCAGGGGTATTATGGTGCAATAATAAAGACTCTTAAAATTACCTAATAATGAAGTTTTGCCCTCGAATTTACAACATCTTGTGCTTGTTTTTTTGTACACATTTTATATGAATCTGACAAGATCTTTCTTATTGCTGGCAGCGACTTCCCCACCCCGATACATACTGGGGGGGGGTGTTCTGCTTCGGTGAGCATCTGTTTGGAGCTGCTTCTGAGATCGCATAATTGTGTGACACGGAAAGAATCGCGTAAGCAAAACTCGAACTCGAGCTGACCCTGGAGGCCACTCCTACCTGTAATGCTGAAATCAGTACCGATCTGTCGACTTTAGCCGGAGAGTTATCTTCCTTGGAGAAGGAGCGAGGCTCTGAGATTCTTGTAGAAAAAGTGGCCCCACCACCAGGTGAAAAGAGATGCCTCACCAGCCTCATGGTCATTTGGTGTTGTTTCACCGTTTTTAATTTAAAGTTACTTCTCTAGATATTAGAAGCTATGTCAGAACAAAACAAATTAATAAGCTGAAAGTCAGAGATGTACAAAGTTAGTAGAAAACTAAATTAAAGATGTACGAAAGAAGATCATCACATTCATTTTACAGTACATCAGCAGCACGACGTCATGGGCAGTCGTTACAAACGAATGCGTAGCACAAATATGACAACAGGTCCTGCCATACAAAACAGAAGCCATCTTTACCTTTTCTCTAATGAATGGCACAAGGAACCAAAAGACCACCAATACATAGCATTTACATCGCAATAAGGAGCAAAGATAGTAAATTCAAATTCCAAGTAAATCCCAGCTAAAAATAATTTTTTTTATTCTTTATCTTTTTTAAATACAAAGCGAAATTTCCATCCTATAATAGTCATAATAAAAACGAAAATTTACGAAAATTCACATTTTATAACGAGTAGTAATGACATCATTTATAGTTAATTGCCATATTTTTCCGCGTGATTTTATTCCGTGAAGGCTGTTACTGAAACTCTATTCCTCAAAGGCTTATCTATTTAAATCAGTGGTTCCCAACCTTTATGGACTCGTGGACCGTTTTCTAACACTCAGAAGACCTGCGACCCCCTGCTACAACTTCCATAATTGAAAAATATCGAAGAATAAATTTAGCAAAAAAAATGACATATATAAGAGTTTTATTTGAATGTATTGACAGTTCTGAGAGAAATTCACCAGGAAAAAACATCTTACACTCATCCTTCAACACATCTTTCTTTCTCAAAATTTAGTGACCTGATGTGATGCTTATTGTTGCGTCTGGGCAGCCATCTTGGAAATTCGCGGCCGTTCATTTGCCAAAGCCAACCTCATGTCATCCTCAACATTGAGCCTGTTCCTTGCCTTTGTTTTGATGTGAACAAGAGTTGAAAATCCAGTCTCGCAGAGATAGGTGGAGGCAAATGGAAGCAGAACTCGGAAGGCGAACATGGTGACATTGGGATATGACTGATACATAGCACACCGGAACTGACTCAGCGATTTATCATAAAACAGGTCACGTGCCGGGAATATATTGTATATTGTATCAGAAAAAAGAATTTTAGTACAGTTCATCATACATTTATTGAGAATTATTTTAGTGATTTTTCGGGGAACAACATCTGCACATATAGTAAGTTCACAGCAGCTAAACAGAAATCTACTGGTATCAATCAGTGAACTCTCCCTCTGATCAGAGCAGCTGTGTGGTGTGTCGTGGTGGTGCCAAGTCTGCCTAAAATCGAGCTGGCTAGTGTCTGCCCGGCCGAAGTCACAGTCCAGCCCTTGTAGCGGGCTCTGCCACAGGCGTCGTGGTCCGAGTCTTTTAGCTGCAGGCCCCAATGGGAGCGCGGCTCGATCGCGTGACTCCTACTGCGGTAACAGGGCGAGTTCCGGCCTTTGTCGCCAGCGTGTATTCTCCGTGTTTCTATGAGGGTGGCAGAGCGACAGGGAGCCGCGGTGGGGGGGCGGAGATGCAAGTGTGTTACCGCAGAGGCCTGTGAAGCAACCGGAAGTGCCTGCCGTGGGAGACAAGCCTTACACCTTTGGGGCTCGGCCTCCCGTCGGTGATACCGTTGTATTGGACGCAGGGTAATTTTCGTATACTTTTTTCTGGATAAAGGTGCGTCTTATAAGCCGGCAAATACGGTTCATATAAACAAGACAGATGCATACTGGTGAACAGTTCCTTGACTCAGTCATACGACAGAAAATTGAAAGTTACAGGGTTCCGAGACCTCCCAGAAAATACTTCACGACCCCCTTAGGGATCTTGACCAACAGGTTGGGAACCACTGATTTAAATAATTCAGTTGACCTGCAGGTGTTTAGTAAACGGTTTAAACCGCCCGAAAAAAGCGACCGGTGGCTCAGTTGGTTAGATACCAAAGTGTCTAAGTTGAGTGGTCAGGATGGGTCTGGCGGGCGGATCATCCCTCCCTGGCATGATTTCTTCTTTATTTTTGACCACTCCCTCCGGTAGTTTCCTCGGGGTTGTCCGATTTCATCCCGCATTAACAAAAAAACAAACCCAGCCATCTTTAAAGTTCAAAGTTAGGCGTAAATACTCGTAGGAGGTTAGTAATTAAATTATCCTCACGGTGGCGCAGTAATCGTACAGCGTGCGAATGACGTCAGGAGGACGACTTTCTCATTACGTGCCAAACACGTCAAAGGAGAAGTTACTAAAAGGTCTGACTGCTGACTATCAGATGTGCGAGAAGACCGATCGCTCGCTACGGGGAAGCGTTTTCTTCGCGTTTACCTTGTTGCAGGCAGCCCAGACGCTCTGGTGAGACGTCAGAGAAAGGAAGTCACTGGCCGATTCGTTCGCGTGACGAAGTCAGTAACACTCTGGGCCCCAAACTAAATACAAGTGGAACAGGCGGCCTCTTTGCTCCTTTCTTGAAAATGCGTGCACGATGGAAATGGGTATGGACAACTAGCCAAATGTTAGAATAGACGTTGATAGAATAATTTAAAGACTTATTGGGAAGTTTCCGTAGATAAAACATTAATAGGTTGGACCCAACTTTACAAACCGATTTAACGTCTCGTTTCGTAGTATTTCATACCAAATCTCTTGTAGTATTTGCCATTGGCCAATCTTTTCTTTTTACTTGTACAGTCCTCAAAGAACGCTTTGAATCCGCATTTCCTTAGTTCCACAATTATATAAATGTTAGGGTTTCGAAAGGGCTATTCTATTTCGGTAATTGTTCCCTATTTCTGTTTTCGGCGTAACTAGAACAAGGCACCCTCGATAATGTTTCAGGGTCATTATCTCTGCAGGGAAACGGGACTTCAGCCTAACAACCTGGGTCCAGACGGGACAGCGCTGCCTGATATGAATTTACTTGTAATCCTTTGCAGTCACTTTACGGGTTCTTACTAGGTTCCCGAACTCTGATTTTACTCTAGAAAACGCCAAACTTTTCCATGACCAGCTTCAGGCCTGAATGACGGCGATTCACACTGATTTGCGTCGACTCTCCTGCCTACTGTTTTTTTTTTGCTTGGGAAAACTCCAATCTTTGACTCATGGCCTCTCGCTCCCATCACCAGCTTCTGAATTTCTACTCTTACACCTCATTTTCTTTAATTCCGCTCTCTTAGTAAAACTTACGAGGAGAAACTCTTTATCTAAGACCAAACTCACTTAACCTCAGTCGCACTACCTCTGGAATAATACCAATTCCCGTAGTCCAGCAAGACTCCCCTCTGTCTGCTAATCGTTAAGCACCGTTTATTATTCTTGGACGGTTTTATCTTTCACTATCCTTCCAGTGCTATCATCACTGCCTTTTTCTTTCCCCTTTCACCTTTCCATAGTTCTGCCTACGCCACTCGTAGAAGTGTTTATCTCGGAGGCAATACGTCGAGTGGCAACTCCACTGTGCAAAGACTCGATCTTTATCCTCCAGGAATCTCATTTTTCGACATCTTTGCTTAGCTTATAGACTTATAGTATATATCGTTTAATCCACTATTAAGAGCCTGCAACGAGTTTCACATACTTCAGAGCCACTGGCAGCCAAGAGGAATGTATCACACGTGGAATGTTGCTTCAGCTTAGTGCTGACATTGTATTGCAGGCTTCCATATATGTCAATTTCATTTATAGATAATACGATTTCCTGATAATTAGGTGGGCAGGAGTTAAAAAATTTATATTAAATATTACTCTTATTTATGGTCAAAGGATCTTTATATAGTTTCCATAATGAACAATAACTTTCATTTCTTAAGAAATACTTAAATGATACATAGTTCTAGCGTGTTTATTAAATTTCACTATTTTAGATATGCATCTACGTGTGATTTTAAATAATTACTTTAAAATATAGAGAACTCTTGTACGGATATTTGTAGGCGACTAGAAGACGTGTGTGATCACTCAATTCTTTGTCAACCTAAGGCCTGAGAAATGTGACAATTATATTTCCTCAAGCGCTGCTTGTAGCTCTTTGTCTCACCCCTCCACTGCCGGCTGATTAAAAATTTTTAATCTGTCACAAATGTTCGCAAACTATCGAGTTATCGAGCAGTGGGAGTACGGCGCTTCGACGAGGACTTACCAGTGAACAGCGATACCAAGCATAGCTAGGCTATAGGCCGGGAGTAGACAAACAGACGTGACTCTTAAACTTGGTGTACCTCAGAGTTCTAGAAGCCGACTTTGGCAAAGGTACAAAGAGATAAGTTCAGTTCGTGAAACTGATCTTCATAATAAAGTTCACGCCATCACCTACCTATCTCGACGTAACGGCACTATCTCGGCATCTTCCACCTGGAACCATCTGTGGCTGGTCTTGGAGACCCGTATCGCCGAGCATACTGCACGCAATAGGCTACATTAAGCTGGACGTCTAGTATTTCATACACCCAAAACACAGGCATATATCGGAGTAAGAAAGGTTGGAGTGGAGTAGGGCTCGTTTCCGCTGAACTTTGGTTGAGTAAATTCCGTGTTCACTTTGCCGATGGTAACCAAGCCAACGTAGCGCTGACTGTAACTGGGCCGGCGGTGCGGGTACCATGTCCCGTGACCACAAAACTAAACTGATTTTTGATTTTCTTTGAAGGAATTGTTACAGGTTAGCGCTACTTGGCTCACGTCATTCGAATTTGTTGTATTCACAGTAATCAGTTCACCTACGTGGACGCGAATGGAAGAACTTTGCATGAATAGTCGTAAATACCCAGAGGAAAATATTCAGTGTCTTGCATAGCCAACTCGGTCTTTCGACCCTGAATCTATCGAGCATATTTTGGATGCTTATCGAGGCGCAATGAAAATATGGTGGCGGTGTGCTTCAGAAACCACTCCGGAACTGCTTGAGCGCCGGACAGGAGAGTGGAACCAACTGCCAGAAGACCGCTTCAGACACCTGATGAATAGTTTGACAGTACAAGCCGGAGGCAGCCATATTTGTTGATAAAAATCACGTGACGTTAGGGCGTGTGTGCAGGGGAACACCGGTCTTTGTTATGATGGCACCACAAAATGTATCCAACAACGTCTAGATATTGCGCATAATAAACTCCATATTTGAAACTTTATGACCAATTTTTAATTGTATGCAAATGCTTTATTTCGTAAATTTGTACACGCTACATTACAATACAGTCATGCAAATATTCACTTCGTCTCTAGGTAACTGTACAGGTATTTTCACACTAAGGTGTCAAGCTGGAATGGTTTTACCTTGGCCAAACCCCTGCCACGCAGCAGTCAACAACATGAGAATAGCTCGGCACTTGCTCCCCAGCCACCGTATCACGTGATCACTTTAAGCCGACTGAAAGTTGTATTTAAATGTTCGAGGGTGGGTGGGTGGGGGGAGAATCACGTAAAGGCGGCAGAATAAGGGCAGAGGGAGTTCTCAGTATCGGCTCGGGTCTGAAAAGCGTATTTCCCTTGGGTGTCTCGGGGCACGGTGCCCAGACCAGCACCTAGTTAGACGACAGACAGAAACTCCCCACGAAGGCCGGACTGTAGCGCAGCGCCTGTCGCGTCGATCTCCTTCTGACGGAAACGGCCGAGATCCCTTTCGCCCCCCCCCGGTCAGTCCCCTGGCGCTCTCGTCTGCGGCCCACTGTTCTCGGCACCTTGAGGTAAGAGAGGAATTTTTCCGTCCCCCCACCCACCCAACTCTCCCCAGCTTTTAACCCCTAATTCTCAGGCCTCAAACAAACGGTGCTAATTCTGTAGAATCGGATCCTCCCCCAGCTCCCTGCCCAGATCCCATCTATTAAACGTAAATGAAAAGAGGAATTTTTTCTTACACTGCAGACAATAGATTTTTAACGTGTGAGCGAATATGAAGTCCATCTGTTACTGTAAATCTCGTGTAATAATGAATGCTACCTACCTAATATACAGCGCCGACTTTATACGAATGGAAAGGCATCTGATTCATATATTCAAAGATTTAAAATATAATGATAATAAGGATAATAATACATAGACAGAGTATGCCAACTGGAAAATCAGCCAAGATCGCCCTGGCATGTGCATGCAGGATAAATGACGTATTCAGTCACGTGCAAGTAGACGGCGGACGAGGGTAATCAGGACGAATAGAGGAGACATGATCGGCAGCATCAACGACAAGAAGCAGAGGACATTCCTGTTAATAGATGCAGCAGTGCCATCAGAAAGAAAATTAAAAAAAGTTGTCACAATATAAGGGTCTCGAGATGGAAATTAGCAAAATGTGGGAGTCTAAAACACGGGTAGTACCCGTGGATGGGTTGGCAAGAGGATGGGAAAATCCATCGAGAAAATGTCTGGCAAAATCGAGATTGGAGAGAGCGCTCCAAGAAAATATCCTGCAAGGATCATCCCCCCCCAACGTAGTTAGGTAGATATTTTCCATTAATTAAACCCCAGCTACCCTCTTCTGACCATGGAGCACCGCGGAGAGGACAGAACAATAAGAGAAATAATAATAACAATAATAAATCTCATATTTGATCTTTATTTGTACAAACAGCCGCCATTCTTACAGCTTAAGAATAATGCAGCCAGACCAGTAATTAGTTTTCTGTAAATATTAACGTTAAACGATTGACAAAAATACTGCAGATGAAGAGTTCGTGATATCTGGAGGGGGGGGGGGTGATTACCGGAACCGTGTCAGATAGTTTAAGGGTCACGGTATCAGCGGTTTATTTTGAAACCCAATTGTCTTCGAGGGCAGAAATTGTGGAATTACCGGCAAAACCGTCTACATAACGAGCGAGCGCCCGTCAATGGATTCTTGTATTTCTCCTTCGTTTTTTCCGTTTCCTCCAGTCTGAGCCGAGCTGTCGTCTTATAACGCATGTTTTGTCCTCCTGTCAGGTACCACTTACGGTAATGTTGCCTATATATAAAACCCTGACACCGCTGAAAGCCTTTTGTTGAGACGAGTGTACTGCCATGATCTGCCTAGCAGCCCCGTCTTAATATCCATTTAAAAAGCCAACAGCCGATTTTCATGTCGTCGGCGCAGAAGCTTTTATTTAAAAATAGAGAAAAGAAAAGAGGGAGGAGGGTGCGTAGATTAAGAAAGATGGCGCAAGAGGCAGATATTAATCGCAGGTTAAGTGAAAAGATGGATTTAGGTTAGATACGAAATTTTAAAAAAATAAGTTAATTAGCGAAGTGAATCGTCTGGACGTACGTCGATAATCGAAGGGAAAAAACACGAAAGGAGGAGTGAATATATATATATTTTTTAAAAATTTATTAAAAGTGACTAAAAAGAAAAAAAATATTTGAAAGTGGCATTTAGAGATGGGCGAGACATGATAAACAGTATAATGAAATGACAAGAATTACAACAAATTATTTACGCCCGTATTCGTGACAGTGGAGCGAGGCTCTGGTAGGTGGAGTTACCGGTGCGTGAATAAGAACGGTCAGCTCTGGTAGGTGGAGTTACCGGTGCGTGAACAGGAACGGTCAGCTCTAAAATGTGTTCCGCTCACAAGAAAAACACGGAAAACATCTGCTTCGTGTGTGTGGGGGGGATTTACGTTGTTAAGGGCGTCTGTAGGGGAACCGTAGGAGATATTTGTTGAATACTGATGGCTTTACGGCAAAAACAACGTTTATATTCCACCTCTACAAACTGCTATTTGGTTGGTAGGGAAACTCCGAGAATACGGAGAAGCGCCCGGTCTTCCATGACTACGGCTGATGGTTTGACCAGACAGGGTAAGTATTCTTGTGGTCTTGCGTTAAGTTGACCAGATACCACCCTCCCACCCCAGCCCCACAGCAGCTCTCTCCGACGGTTCGAAAAGACTGTCACAACGGCCCGGACATAATCGTTGTTCTTGTGAAGAGGGAAGAAATGGGAAGTCCGCCAATCCTACAGGTGACCGAACAAAGCAAGACAGAACCGTCACTCCTGCAGCGACCACATGATACATGACGTAAGCACCGAGCGAACAGAAATGGCATTAATGCTAATCGAAAAAGTAAGAAACAACAACCAGGACCTAATAAACAGGCTGACAGAAGAAGTCATTTCTACAAAGGACAAACAAAAGAAGACTAAACGATCAAAAGGATATAATTGCTGGCCGTTCTCCTAGAAATACAAGAAAGCAGGATGTGGAAAACGTAATTGGTGCTTCTGTAGTGGGCCGAAGGAAAGACGAGAAAACCACCGAACGAACGTAAATCATTTTGTTGTGAAGGAACAAAAGGAGACGTAAGAACCGCACGTAGCTATTATAATTGTCATTTCTGTCGTAACAGATCGAAACAGCGGGGATATCGTAGTCATCTCTGAAGTGACCGAACAAAAGGAGACGTATTATTTTCTTACAAATAATAGAATAAAAACGTTAACGCGACCAAGGACTTTGCCGCTTTCTGCGAGATGTTCAGAGTCTAACCCGCAGCCAGTTCACTTTTAGTTATTGTTTGGGCCCTCTCTTGTTTTTAAAGGGCAACAACCTTCACTCCCTTCGCGTGCAGTAGATACTCATCCCCCATCTTCATGAAAATCAACAGCATCTTTGGAAGATAATATGGTCAAAAACCATTTACGGAACAGTTACTGCGTGTGCCAGTAGTTTCCATAAATAAATTATTTTCTTAAAGCGGGGATGGGGGTCTTCCCCGTTTTTTTTTGTTTGTTTGTAATATCGAAAGTAGAGCAGACCGAATGAGCTACGGGACACTCAGTGGCTCTAACAAAGCTGAAGGGTGGAACAACAGCGAGGCAGACTTCGGGTGCGAAATGTTCGCGTCGAGTTTTAGTTCTGAATAGGTGGGGAATATTGGGATCACAGCTAGCAGCATTTATTCCCATGAGTCGGAGCCGAATTGTTATTTATTATATCGAAATCTAATGTCTCAACATTTGTTTCTCTTAAAAGATGTTAGAAAAAAAAACAACTTCCGAAGCAAAGTTTACCACTCTTAGCAATAACCATTCTGTTCCCTTGCATCGCTAATCTCACCGGCAGCTGTCACAAGACATCTGGACTGGTCAGGGTGATAAAGCATCGTGTCCAAACTGCTGACTGTCCTCAGTCTCTACGGGAACCGCAAGGCGTCCGTCTCCGATGGGACCTCGCCATGTAGACGGTGAGCACGGCGCGGCTGGAGTGACTGACAAAAGTCCTTCCTCACGGAAACAGCTGGAAATCTTCAGAAATGACCAGCCGGAAGATAATTTCTTCCTTGTTCTGGAGGAAAAGAGGACAGTGCGTCTTGCAGCGTCATCCTCACGTCCGCTCGTTCTTGTTGCCGGCCAGTTTACGGGTACCAGCGGTCCAAGGCGCTAAGCCGATCCATTGGTCATCCGCTTGGCACCGCCCTGACGTCACGCCGCCGCTGACCGATGACAACTGTTCGGAGTCCTGATTCTTTGAGCCTCAACCGTCGCGTTCAAATATTAACTAGTTTAGCAGCAGCTGGACCCGGCCTCCTGCTCTAAAGCGGAAACTTAAAAATTCCATATTCGGCACAGATATGTGGGCTGTTTGGTTTCTCGTCAGCTTAACGGAGAAAGTAAAGGGAAAGCTTTTGCTCAGCGCGGACGTCTTGGAAAATACACGGTGCTGGTAAAACCACGGGAAACCTTCAGGATACAGAATTAGCAGGATAATTGGTTTATTAAAGAACGTCTTATAAAAGACAAATTTGTCGTGAAGCCATAAGGGTGCACCAACACGGTAGAGCAGCATTTGCATGCGCTATTAGTATTCCGAAGGTAGTAGTGGAGTGGCCAGCAGAACATTCTGACATGAACGCTACTCGGAATCAGCACCACGCAGTTACCTGACTTTGTGGAGCACACTATTCTACTTTGAAATGGTGAATCTTTCAACATAATTGGTACTAACCAGATTTTTTACTTAAACAAGGATCTTGTATGTTGATGAACCTCTGACCTGACTCTCGAGGCCTAAGGAATTTCACATCAATAAGATATAAGAGAGGAGTTTGAAGCATCAGTCTTAAGGACTAAGCAAGTTACTTGGGTACCGTATTACCTCGTTTATAGCGACATGCCGCTATAAGCGAGGTGTCGTTATAAGTGAAATAAAAGAGTGAGACCAATTTTTTTGTAATTGAGCAACCATTGCCTCGGACTTTGGACTTTGTCACCCAATATATGTTGTTTGCGTAAAATTCAACCTTTCAGACATCGCCTCTGTTGATGATGTTGAGTTGATCGAGTCAATTTCTGAGTGCGAGAGTGGCTCTGATGACGAGGTCGTTCCTGTTGAAGGCGGTTTAGCTTTCAGTGATGGATCGGATGGCGAAGAGAAAAATGAGGAATAAATCCAGAAATATTTCGTGGAAAAATATTTGTTCTGTCTGCTTTGTAAATTATACTGAGTGTGTACCCAATAGAATTCTGCGCTATTGCTGGAAAATAACTTTTTTCTATTTTTTTAAATTTCTTTTTAGCACTTGGCAGGTTACCTCGGTTATAACGGGGGTATTGCAGCACAGGTGGGAGCCCTTGAGCGGTGACACCAAAGCGCGGGTCAGTCGAGAGTTACCTGTGAGTATCCACTGCTTGGAAAAACCTCAGGCGGACGGCTGGCTAACTACTGGATCACCGCGTCACACACTGAATATTAACAGATATTCAAATGCGAATAAAAGGCGCGACGCCAAAGGTAGCGATGGAACAAAGGAAAATAATTTTATGGTAGATTTAAGGAGTTAACCAGGTTTTTTTTGTAAACTAAGAGAGCAGAATCTAAGATTTGAAAAACGAAATATTAACTTTGAAAATATTTAAAAAACATCTTTCCACAGATGATGCTGATCCCGAAAGGAAAATCGAGTAATTATTAATTTTATAAATATTATATATGCAAAAAGCGTGTGAGCTACAGAAACCAGCGCTCGGAGTATCACAAGATTTTACTAAACAAAAGACCATAATGAAAGATTTTAACAAATTTAAACTGTCCAGAGATTTAATGCACCATTTCATTTGTCAAATACTTAAAAAGGAAAAGACAAAGAGCTTAATTAATTACAAATAGGCCAAGACTCTTTAAATCCTAACACCATGAATGTTTATTAAGTAACCACAGTGTTGGTGA